>JANTCA010089017.1:0-13875 GCA_024741275.1 Chironex yamaguchii | reverse complement strand
GGGGGGCTGGCGCGACGAGCCAGCATTGTAGGAACGATAATCCCACACACCCATTAATATTGACAGTTTATTTATAGGAACGCGCAGAGAATATTTTCATTTTGTTAAAAGGTTAATGTGATCTTGGACTGTAAAGAGATCAAACGGTAGGTAAAAATCTCCAAGCAGGGAAAACCCACTTTAATGTTACGCGATAACGACAACGGAAGTGCCATTAAAACTCCCACTTGACCACACCTTGTTCGGGAAAACAGAAAGCTCAATTTTCAGATGTTATTTTTTTATTCCAATTACAGAAATCAAGAGAGTGAGTTTTCTAATTATTAACTTTTGAAACTATGGAATCAATAAGCGTCTAATGTTTTGGTGGGCGATTTTTCGTTTGGTTTTAACTGAATTAACACAATTTATTGAGCTCGCCATATTGAGTCATTATTCTTGAATCCAATTTTATCTAGGTTGTGATCAAACTTGTCTGCAATATTGTAGTTTACATTAATAACTAATGCTATAACTTTGCTAAGTTCTCTTCCTCGAGTCCAGACTCTCAGAAAAGGGTTGTTCATGGACATATTTGATAAGTTCGTAAACTTGAAAAGCCTTAGCCTCAAGCGTTGAGTTTGTTTTTGAAAGTAAGCTAGATGTTGCAAATCATTTAGAAGTATTGTAAAATCTGTTTTTAAGAGGACTTAGATGATTACATTCTTATCTGATTTATTAGAGACGCCTTTAAACCAAGTGTATATAGTAATGTTAAAACAAGACCAATATCTCAGGCTATGTTATTTTGCATCTAAATATTGATATTAGATCGTATACACCTAGTAAAGCCTGATAATGAATGTCCATTAATACTTGTTCTATTTCAAATATTGTAGAAATGTAAAGTATTGAATAGGCATCGATGATTAACCTTTTGAGTTAACCGAAATGGACTACGTGAAGAACTTTATCAGTCTCGTAGTTCACGTTTAGTTCAAGTTAGGAACACCGGGGTTAATTAATTGGACTTGTTGGATGCTCATTCATGAAATTTTTTATCGTAAATTCAGTAGTTGCAATAATTGAGCTTGATTTTGTCCAGCTTTTAAAATTTTGAAACCACAAGGGCCTGCGTTGTTTATTCATCCAGGGCTCGAGCTGGCTCTTGGCGGGCCTGATTCCAAGACAAAAATATCAAATATAATAAGTAATAACCCTCACCGTAATAAAAGGAGCCATGGCCTTCCCTTGGGATGGAGAGCAATTGGTTGATTGATTGATTTATTGACCAAAAGAAAATCTTTTTCATTCTTGTACTACTTGTCCTGGGCAAGCTGCTCACATCTGGGGGAAAGATAAGATCTAAATGTTACTCTTTATTGATGGATTACACCATTCAAATGTTGTAGAAACCGCGTTAATAAAGTTCTAAAGATTACTTAACTAACAACTACAAACAGCGGCTTAGTTTGAAAGTTCGTTTAATTAAGTATTTACAAACTCGCTTAACGATTGTCACACTCAAATGCAAACTGTGGCATGAAGTTATGACAACGGAACTACTTTTTTGCTAAAAACAGATAGTGTTGCCTAAGACGTCTAGTATCTCCTGTGGAGAGAAGTTTGGCGAGTATATACTGCAAGAGAAGGCATGTATTAATGTATCCGCAACTTTTATTAATACACGGGAAGCCCGTGACACCGATTACCACAAAGAAGGTAAAGGATAAAGCTAGAAAGTACAAT
Organism: Chironex yamaguchii; assembly: GCA_024741275.1. Taxonomy (NCBI): domain Eukaryota; kingdom Metazoa; phylum Cnidaria; class Cubozoa; order Chirodropida; family Chirodropidae; genus Chironex; species Chironex yamaguchii. The sequence goes on along the minus strand of JANTCA010089017.1, from coordinate 12,147 downwards.
ATTTGATGTTGGATAAGAAAACCTTATTTGGGAAACATCTCGTGTTTCTCACTCGTGTGACACCAAAGTGGGACATTTAGGTTTTGCAATCGAAATTCTGTCTTAAAATCTCATCTTGCTTCGCGTAGTTCTACGTAGAATCTCTGGTCACATGAAGCAATTGATTATGCAAGGCTGTATTCAAACAAGTTAAGCGTCTGCGTTTGGCTTTTTATACGATGGACAGGGAAAACGTTTCAGCATGGCACAAATAAGTAAAAATCTGAAATTTAAAGGGACTGGGTGCTAAATATGCTGTGACGCATAACACTAGTTCTTTTCCAGTGTTTCATTTACGACGTCTGAGGTGTAAAAGTTGTCAAACTCATCTTTCTAATGCACATTGATGTAAAATTAAATATCCAATCAATCCGTTACACTCGCGCAAAACAAAGTTTTAAAACCATAACTCAGTCTATTTGCAAAACAATAAATTGAGTATCTTAGTTATCAACTTGAGTTTCTACTGAGCGTACTAATAGCTTTTAAATCAAGAAATGTACAAAGAAGGAGTACAATAAAACTATGATTTTCAACTTTTTCGATTATTCTTAGTCAAGTTTCTTATCTACACTCCCCTGCAACCTCTATATGGCATTAATGCTGTCTTTAAAATACTCTGTAACATACAACAGTTAAAATCTTAGTGGAATGATGCCAATTACTTTTTGATACATTGTAAGCTGAACTTTGAGACAACCGATAACCAACATTTGACACAATTGTGTTTTGTATGTATCTTACAACAGCTTAAATACAGCCATGTTCAATAATTGGGTTATCTGCAAACACGACTTTGTCTTAAGCAAGTATCCATATATACAGAATATTTTGTATCCTCGACAGAAGTATCTCATGGCCATAGACAGTAATGAACACTGACTCCGGAGCCTTTATAGCATCAGCGCATGACAATTTGAAGGCAAGAGGGATTTAAAACCCATTAAAGGGCAGCAGTTTTAGATCGGGACTTGACTACTTGTAAACCGGTGTAATCTTGAAAAGCAGCCGAGATCTTTGACTGAATGTTCCTGTCATCGTAGAAAGTAGACAACCTGATCTGCTTTATCCAAAATACGTCTGAGGTAAGACATTTTTGAGAGGGGGAAGGCGTAAATCTGTTGCGATGTCGGATATTACAATTGAAGTGATTCTTTCAGTAGACATTAACAATTTAAGATATTTCAAAGCAACAATTTTGCTTGAGCAGCAAGGAAATTCATCCATTCAATCTACTGTCTGAATTACGTGTTTTCATCTTGCAAGTTTTTCCTGCTGGTAGGCTGCATTTTGGGAAACTCTTTCATATATTATTCATAGGTAAATGATGCATTTGTGTTAAATTCCTGGTCAGATATCGTAGCTGTTTCAAGTGGCAAATTTGGGGGGCTTACATCTCTTACAATTTGTTGGAGAGCATTCCCTTCTACTTTTAATCTATACCTTTACCAAAACACGTTTCGTCAATATATATATAAATATATATCGTTGCTGTTGTGAAGCTGGTATGGCGTCCTTTTCCCCTGTGTAGTAGTGATTTGAATTTTGAAAGTATCCTTTTTGATAGGTGACCTTGAGGGGCACATTTGGCGGAAGGTCAATCATGAGAGTTAGTCAGTTATGCTTATCCCTAAGCTTGGCAACCTCCTGGCTGGTAATGGGTTGCTAGCTAAAGAAATTCAACTCTTAAAGTTAACATAAATAACAGGCTGGATGATGCATCAGTGCAGTTCTCTTGGCAATTAGGTTCAGAAATGAGAGTCGTCGACGATACTCACCAAGCTGACTCACTTGTATCATACAATTTTCTCGGTCACCGGGATACTTATATTACCATGATGAAGTATCATAGGTATATCTACATACGTATCCTACCATATTATGCCTTGAATTTTTGAGATTGGATGACATATCAGTGCGGATACGCTCACTATTCTGTTGCACAATGACATTTGTTGACGAAACTCACCCACGGTTCTCAAAAAAATTATGGCATTTATCTTGAACTGGGATATTTATATTCCGAATATGCACTGATGGTGGTATAGCCAGATAAATTCCCTGCCATATAACATTTTGTATAGTCCCATCTACCTTACTCAATAAAAGAAAACGGGAAAAATGCCCACGAAACTCACCTTGCGTACTCGAAGAGATCATTATCTCTCATTAAGAATAGCCAAAACTGAGCTTCGTGGACAAAATAGCGATAATTGAATTGCTTCAATGATTAGTCTGCAATTGATAGTAAATTTCTGGAAGAACAGTATGTTACAAATTATATCAGTAAAACGTGAGCGGAAGGTTGTTGATCAATTTTATCGTAGATGGCCTTATCCAAGTGAGAACCATGGTGAATTTCGTTGATTTTACTTGAGCTTCCTGAAAAGCTGTCAGTTGCTGTTGTTGTTATGTCAGGCAATAATAAAAAAACACATGATGTTTATTAGCAGAATCAGAAATTAGTCTTTCAAACTGGCAGGTACATGGTGCAACTTGGAGCCGTCCAGTTTTGGGTGTGACTATTATAAGGTGCATGGTATGTTTTTAACATGGAATAAATTCATCATTTGAATGGTTTTGTGCATCAGAGGCAAATTTTCCCCTCCTACCTGTAGAAAAGGACAAAATGAGCACCTTCCCCCTTCTAGTCCCCTTTCTGGCATAGCTGGGTGTGTATTAGGAATAATAATTCACTTAAGGAAAATAACATCTATTTTCATGGAGACGAGACCTATACGTAAAGTGAAATTTCTCATAGGTACAACTTTCAAGGACAATTTAATGTATGTAACTGCAAAGCACAAATGATATTCTGAATAATAACAATATGAAGAAACACAAATTGTTAACTTAATCTGCCTTTCTATAGATACAGAATCAGAACACTTAATGTAAGGTGATAGAGAAATAACAACGATTTTCTACAAACAATTGTCCATCTATTTCGGCGGGCACGCTTTGACACAGAAACATCCAATTTGCTAGAGCATTTTAGTTGTATCGTCCTTTCTAGCAAGATCAGTGTTTACCAATTATCTGTCACAATCTTATATATCTTTGGCACGCATGAAAATTGGTAATTCACAGTAAGTCAAGCAATGTAACAAAAGAAAAATCACTCTGCTACAGCGGCGGCTTGTATCTATAAGTGCTTGAACCAGAAAAGTTTAATGAGTTTCTAAAAGCAAGTCAAATGCATGTTATAAGAAAGAAAAGAATCTTGCCCACAGCCTGGTCAAAGACGAGAGAAGGCAACATTTTCTGAACTTATCAAAAATCCTAAATTTTCCAAAATCTGAGCAACTTCAACAATCCGTCAGTGCCTTAGGATACGTCAAACCTAGTCATTCTCATAAAATCCATAATGTAGACCAGCTCCCTTGTTACACTACAAAATATCGCTGAAATGGGTAAAATGGAACAAGAGCAAGATCGTAACTAAAAACACAAACTTTCAGAGAATCATCTGCGAATTAGACCCCCAAGCCAAAAATCAAACTCTTCTACCCCTTCCTACCTGTCAATCTCGATTAAAGGTAGTTACACGTTTTTGTCACAATGGCAAAAATCATTTTATGTACCACCAACATTGACAGTGGGGGGAGGAGGAGAGGCTAGGCCCAATTTCCGGGGTTTTTTTCCTTGGGGTCCAACAATTTTGCAACTGATTGTAGGCCAACATTTCAGTAACGTGAGGTTTCAGATCGTTTCTGGCAATTATGTAAAACAAAGATTCTTTGATGTCAGCATCCTTGTTAGGCCCCGTTTACACAGTGCCGGACAAGGTTTTGCCCGCTCAAATTTTTGTACGGATAGGTGTACCGGATGAATATTTGTACGGATAGCCCACACGTTTACACGGGGACGTAAGGTTGCAGGCTTTCCTAGCTTGTCATGTGCAGTAACCGTTTCATAGATCTTTTTGCTGGTGTTCTGCTGAGTTCGAGAGTTGCCTTGTTAAGCTAGATAAAAATATTTGACATTTGAAAAGCATTTGAATGAAATGAGTCAAGGACAAGCAGCAAAAAAGCCCGAGAAAAACTTCGTCTGGACAGATGACGACACAGCCTTGTTAGTGAAAATAATTATAGACTATAAAGAGTCAAAACCATTGAGTGGCCTAGTTTGGGAAACGGTGAAAAGAAAGTACGAAGAACTGATTGAAAGGCTGTAGAAGCGATACCCAAAATCGATCCGTACAAATATTCCTACGGACAAAAGCGTTTATACGGTGCCGCACAAATGTTTGTCCAAACAAGTCCACAATTCGTCTTTGTAACAGGACAAATTTTTGTACAGCTATCAGGACAAATATTTGTGCGGATAGGCAGGTAGCGTGTAAACGCAGCCCCTATCCGTACAACAACTTGAGCGGACACAAACGTGTCCGGCACCGTGTAAACGGGGCCTTAGTTTCATCCCGAAACCGACAGTACTGGGCAACTGCGCACGTCCAATACAAGTCTGAGGGGCACAACCATAGACTTAAGTGTCCTCCTTTTTCTATGTGCAAAACAAATCTTGCCCATGGAGATGATATCATCGCACATTTCTTCTAGCGGTCTCTTAATTATGACTGGATGAGAATTAGAAGGAGGCTGACATCAAAGAATCTAAGCTTTACATCAATGGCAGAAACGATTTAAAACCTCACCTCATTGATATCTTGGCCTAGATTGTAGAGAGTGGATGGATTTCCTGGCTTCTCAAGCAAAATTATCGGAATTTACTTTTCCTTCTGGAGGGGGACAGGGAGAAAAAGTCTTCATAAACTGTATAAATGGTGTATTCATCAGTGATGAAGCGAGTATTTTTCTGAAAGAATAAGCTAAATACTATTGTAAGAGTGCATGAAATCGCGGATCCTACAGATAAAGTGAACAATTGAAACTGCAATTCCACTCGTTCTAGAGGATTGTAATCAATTTATAAATTCCGACAAATACATTCGACAATTTGTAGCGGAAAGGTAACACGCTCTTTGTGCCCTAGCACATACCTATGCACTCTTGGCTCTCTAGTACACTCCTGTGCACTCTTGTAACCTGGGCTTAAAAGCTCTTGTCTTTATAATCATTTGATGGTCTTTAATGACCTCAAAGCACAACTACGATTTCATCATTGCCAATGGCTTAATTACATTCTGAAGAAATCAATTATTTGTAATACATCATGATATAATAATTTCATACTTTGACATAGTTATAGTATTTATACAGGTCACTCACGCATTGTGCGATGTACATCAAGGAGTCCGATATTTGCTTTACTTGAGCTTATTTGCAACATTGGATAAGGAAAGGTCTGGTTTTCACATCTATTTGGAATTTTGCAACTATCTGTTTTGTAAATGGAGAGGGACTTAATCACATTTGTTTGACCTTGTGAAGTTTGACGTAGGTCAACGCAATTTCATAACATCACCGCATCCTTCTTTTACAATTAGCCGTTTACAGAAACATTTTGCAATAAATACTAACTAGATCCAAGAGCACGCGTATTTTTGTTTATTTCTAGACCTGTAGATTCCTATAATACCAATTATAATAGGACAATAATACATGCCACTCAGCAGTAGAAGTATATCCTTGGTTAGCAGAGACAATTGTTTACGAGCTTGCTCTAAAGTAGCGTTTAGGATAGATCTCTTACGCTGATGCAACTTCAAAGAAAATTTCCTTTTTGAATTTCAAGACTTATATCTTTGTCTATATTTGCATATCTTATCTGAGCAGACACCTTAACACATTTGTTTATGTTATATATGATGGAGCATTACCACAATAGCTGCATTGAGGGGAGCTAGCAGGTTCAAAGTGCAATTCTCACACTCAAAAGCCAACACTCAATCTTATTCTCCATCTTGTCACAAAGATTCAGTCAAAGGATTTCAGTAGTCCTTGATAATACTAGCCGGAGCAACGGTCCACAAAAAGGGCTAAAAAAATCACAAAAGTGGTGGTCCTTTCTCTCAAGAACAGCAGCTACCTTTGAAGATGACTGCTGGAAGGGTTACCAGGTATTAAAATCTTCCGTTTCTACCTTTAACTGCTGCTTATTGGCAATTGCTTACCCTCAGCTTTAGGTTACGGAGCCAAGAAACAAGTTCACCGCTGATTCGCAGCTTCTGTTGTTGTTACCTCATACTACCAAGTGTTACTTAATTCGCATTGAAAATTTACGACATTGCGCTTAACTCATCCTTGAAAGCGTTCTTCGTCTGACACTCCTCAGAGTATGAAACGTCAGAAAGGAAAGTACATGTATATGGCAACCTATTTATACGAACCTTGTAGCAAAACTAGCCAATCGTAAGCAAGAAAGGAAACAAAGAAAGAGAATATGAAGGAACAGAACATTATTGGAAGAGTCCGAGTGAAAAAACAAACTCTTTCTGTCTACAGAGTACTGCAAGATTGGGTGACAGGATCAAATAACATGTTCCAGCCACTGTACGCCAAACATCAATTCCTCCCAGAGAACAGCCATCTTGCACTTGCAAAGCGAAGATGACTGCCAAAACATACGATTCTGCCATAGGCCAACATTTACTAGAAAATTTGGAATGCGCCAAAATGTATAAGGGCGGGAATTTTTGGATAATCGACACACCTAGATCGTCCTTTCATCTAAGCGTATTGGAGTCTGTCTACATTAAAACAAGAAAACCAGTACTCTGTAGTTAATTTTCTCACCAGGACTCTTCCAATAATGTTTTGTTTCTTCATTTTCTCTTTCTTTGTTTCCTTTCATGCTTATGATTGGCTAGTTTTGCTACAAGTTTCGTATAAATAGGTTGCCATATACATGTACTTTCCTTTCTGACGTTTGATACTCTGAGGAGTGTCAGACGAAAAAAGCTTTTTTATATGATTTTAGCGCAATGTCACAAATTTTCAGGGAGATTTTGAATCTTTTTACCAAATTAAGATTGTTACTTAATTATTTGGTAAGGTCTTGAAATATTTCTTAGTAGGTTTGAGGCTATTAATCAGTGTCTTCAGATTAATTGAGACTGAAGTGGTGATAGGCCGCAACAATAAGATTTTGCCACCAATTCACTGACTTGTTATTCTCAGCTGAATTGACTCCTATGACCAGTTTAAGTCTTGTTAATTGCAAGCCTTAGAGAGTGAGCTGTTTTAACGAGGTACCAGAACTAATTTTTAAGAAAATAATTTAATGTCAAAGAAACTCGTGAGCGATGCTAAACAGGTTTGTCTGCTATCTCGACCTCATTTATGATAATTTTTATTTAGAAAATGTTTACAATTTTCTTGTGTGCTTACATTTGCTACTCGTCAAGTTTCTGTGTTTAAATTTGTTACCCATCAAGTGTCATGATTTGTTACCATCCATGTAAGGCTTATACATATATGGGTATAACTTTCCATTCCTTCTGTGCTAACTAGAGAAGTATAAACTCATATCCATGAAACAAAAGTATCTAGCGGACCACATGATGAAGCATAAATGGCACATGACTAAGGCCTTGTAGGTGGAAAATTCGAGGATTAATCGTTATCTTCCTCAAATGGGCCGCAAAGTTACAAATTTTTTCTTCTTTATTAGTCATGTACTAGCTCCACTGCATTACATTTTTATGAATCACTTGAAAAGGCAACTAACCATTTTGAATATTATTTGGTCCAGTAATCACACTTTTTGGACTTCCCAGCTTGACAAAAACTTGGACTTTGTCCAAGAAGCAAGACAACCTCCTGGATAGCACTTACAGCGACCTTCTAATTAGTGCAATAAATCGCTCATGGAATAGATATCTCTCTGCATCACAGATCCATGGTAGCCTTCCACGTATTTCTTCCGCTTCAGGAGAACGCAGTTTGCATGTCATCACTTAAGAGTTACCAACGTTGCCCACAAAGAATCTAAAGACAGGAAACTATCTTTATCCTCTATGTCAGTGACTTTATCCTCTGTTGATGTAACGCACCAATGTTGCGTTAAGGACAAGAGGGTGAAGAAGAATGAATTACATCGATGTATTAAAGAGAGATAATGGAATGAAGAATGAAGGGGAGCTGGCCTTGTCAATGATGGGGTGATGTGAAGAGGATCCATGTTCGTGCCCGGCTGCTGAGGCTGCCATAGTAGTAGTGGTAGTAGTATTAAGATGTATTCAAACATAAGAATAAACACTGTCTAGATATAGCTATATATAATCCCTGTTTATATGTTTCTGCCTAAAATTTAATACTTGGAATGTGAGTTTAGTTGTGCTGATGCCTGATCGGTGGCACGACACTGTATACTCCATATATCGACGTGCTATATTATAGTGGAATCAATGAAAGTGTTTTACAAGAACATGAAATTATTAAAACTAAGATGGGTTATGAGAGTTGAAAGTTAGACCATCCATCCTTCCAATTTTGAGGGATGTTTGAGCCCCTTTCACGCCCACCTGAATCCGCCCCTGATGATGGTGATTCTGCCCTTTTATCATAAAATTTTGTCATCTTTCAATCACTTTGCAATCGATGGATAAGTAGGGCTAATTTACACTACTTATTTTTTCATTTTTCATGTGCTACAGATCTTAGATACGAAATACAGTATGATCTCTTGCATCAATGAAATGACTACAATTGTAACGTTATTCATAGTCAACTCATTCATTTCACAAAAACTTGATAAAGATATGCCGAGAGTAAGAAAATTGAGTTTTCATGTTTCAAGGCAAACGTAGACTTGGTGTGGTTATTTCGTTCCTCGCATTCTTGTGCTTGTTTCGTTCATAGATTTGGTGTGTTTGTTTCGTTCATAGATTTGGTGTGTTTGCTTCGTTCATAGATTTGGTGTGATTATTAAGTTCATTCGTTTACAAGAAGCGCAAACCGTCGTTGAGCTTGTCTTCAATTGAACTAAGCATGTCTCTTTTTTAAATAGATTCTTGATAGAGATGCTTTAACTGTGTATAAATGGCACTGACTTCAATGGATATTCAGTGTCCATCTATTTATCTTGGAAATAGAATTCAATGTAGGGGTTTTGGAATTAGTGTCTTTTAAAACCATTAAGACCATGAATCTCGTTTATTACAGCATAAATTTTGCAAGACCTTTCTGTTATTGTACATAGTGGAATTGAAATCCCATCGATACTGCAGCCTTTTTTATATATTTCATAGTGAGACCAGTATAGAAATTTTAGGACAAAAGATGATCGCCTTAACAAAATGGCAATCGCTTTCCCTTAAGTATTTCAGGTTCGCCAGGTGAATAACTGAAATTGTAATTCGAGAAACTTTTCATCACTGTTTACTTTGGTTAGGCCAGGATTGTTAGGCAACAAACCATGAGAAGGAATTCTCATTATCTTGGAGACAAAATGCCGATAAAAGGACGTAGTGTTCTAATCATGTGAAAGCAATTTTAACTAGAGATCATGCTCCTGTTTTCTAGCGTTCGTTAAAAGTTCTTCTTGAGGAGATGTTATGTTAAACTGGGGACGTGGTGTTGTCGTGAGTGAGACGAGGGTTTGTTTGTCTCGTCTTGTCACTGAGTATATTCCACAAAGTAAGTACTACTAATTGTTCTGGCTGAGTAAACTTATTAGCTCATATGGCAATGAATTATGGTCCAACGCCGGGGATTCGATTTGCCCATGACGGAGTATTGTAACACCATCATTAAATTTGATTCGTAACATGAAGGTTAACATATAGTGGCCGACTTGAGATTAAACCAGATTCTACTACAGCAAACTTGACCTTCTAGACTTTACCAAAAAACCCCCAAAACGCTTAGATACCACTGCTTACGATTGATGAAATAGTACACAGTTAAATAATTGACCTTAACTGTAATGAAGAGGATGATGATAATGAGGACGATAATAATAATAATAATAATGTTGATGATGATGATGATGATGATGATGATGATGATGATGATGACGATAATAATAATAGAAGTAATATTGGATGAACATGAAAGAATCAGACTCATTAGTTGAAACAACCCGGATATATAGTAAGGACAGTAATGAAATAGACTTACCTTCGGGAGAGACGATTAAGGCGTTAGAGAGCAATGATGAGCACAAATACTTGGGTAAAATTCCGTGCGATGCAACAAAGAGAAAGGAAATAAAAGGATTATTGTCAAAGGAATATTTTAGACGCATTAGGAAGATTAGAATCGAGCCTTAATGCTGGAAATATGATCGAGGCGAAAAATGCCAGGGCAATTTCTCTAATTAGATATAGGGATGGAATTATTGAATGACGAAAGGCAGAATTATAACAAATGGATAGCAAAACTCGTATATTGCTGACAATATACAGAAGTATGCACCTCCACGGAAGTGCAGACAGGACCTATTTGAAACAAGGACGATAAATAAGTGTTGAAGAATATGTGATGCTTGAAAAGAAGTGCCTGGGTTTCTACATAAACGGAAAGGAAGGGATGTTATTACAAGACGTGGTGAAAGAAGATGTTATATGTGAAAGTGAAAAAAAGAATTCCAAAACTGTAAAAGAGAGACTACACAAAGCACGAGAAGAGAGGCATTGCAGCAATCTATTCCACTCGGCTTTCTTCGGGGAAACAGAAGCAGTACAGGGCGAGGATAAAAGTTGGCTATGGGTCAAAAAAGGGTATTTGAAGAAAGAAGCAGAAGAGCTGATCATGACTGCACAGGATCAAGCAGTTAGGATGAATTGGATAAGACACAACATTAACAAAGAAGACATTTCGCCGTCGTGTAGATTGCGTGGTGAGAGAGATGAGACTGTCAGCCATATAGTATCAAAGTGTAAAGAGCTGGCTAAAAAGGATTATATAAAGGCAAGGCATGATAAAGTCGCTGCTATTCTTTACGGGCAGATGTGTCAAAATTATGGATTTCCCACCACTGCAAAGAGCTACAAATATTTCATAGATATAGAAATGCCCATCTTCAAAGGTCAAGCTATTATGGGTCTTTTCCTTTCAAACAAAAATAAAAATAGACCATAACAAACCTGACTTAGTTTTACTGGACAAGAAAGGAAAAATCTGCCACATTATCGATGTGGCATAGTCTTTCAATGCAAGAGTTGAGAAGAAAGAGAAAGAAAAGTTTGAGTATTGTACAGATCTGAAGTATGAACTTCTCAAGTTTTGGAAAACCGAAGTAACAAAAGTATACATAATACCAAGTGTCATTGGTGCTTTAGGAATAGTCACAAAGAATGTTGCAAACTATCTTGACAAGATGGACTTCAAACCAGGATTAGATCCTCTACAGGTAGAGTAAACAGTGTCATTTAGCTAATTGAAACTTCAAAATAACCCAAGCAAACAATATCATCAAAGCTGCGGATGGGTAGAAGACTGACTAGGTCTCAAACCATATAAAGGTGGAAAGAAAGGAACCTTGGTGAAAGAGAGGCATTGAAGGTGATATGAGACAGCTGAAAAAGGACGTTAACTTTCAGGAAAGAAAGGGGAAAAAGGGGACGATCATGACCACACAAAAGTCAAAGTGACAATTGGAGAAGGAAAAATGACGAGTAGAACAAAATGGATTAACAACTAAGATTGAAGAAATAAAGCAAAGAATCTTAAAATCACCAGATATGAACAAATGATAGAGCAGTATAGGATAAACAGATTATTTGATATTGATCAAAAGAAAGGTTACAACGAGTTCGATGGTAAGACAGAATGCAGGGATCGTTATATACCACATGCTGGTCAAAGTAAGGTTTTCTGAGATATGGAGTGTAGAGAAGGAGCACAATAATTATAATGATTGGCTGAAGGAAATGAAAATGGAGATGGGGAAAGTAGAACAGAGAAATATATAGATTGATGAAAATATAGTCAATCACCAATTCAATAGGATGCCTGGACACGACTTTGTGCATGGTTTTAGGATAAAGATACTCAGTAAATTGCATGAAAGGGTAGAATAAAATGCAAGAACTAAGGAAGAACCAGCTTGGCTGTTATACCGTAGAACTGTGTTGTGTTAGAAAGATACAGCAGTCGGAAGGCAAATATTTTTGTCGGCTTTTACGAGGAGCGCATTCGAAAAGAAAACAACCAAAAGTTGTCTGTTTATTTTCGGTATGTTGATGACACCTTTGCCATC
>JANTCA010089005.1:0-34924 GCA_024741275.1 Chironex yamaguchii | reverse complement strand
TTCAGTATTATCATTCCGAAGTTTGGTTGTTGGTCTACAGAATTGAATGTTGATATCAGAAATTACAAGAGTGTAACAATGTCATGCTTTGGTTGTGTTTCTACAAATTTGAATGTTGATATTAGATATTGAAAGAGTGTAAAAATGTCATGCTGCATAAGCAAGAAAATGATTAGAATATTTCAAGCATATTATGGACTTGTCTTAATGCCTATATATATTACATACACCTTTCAACAAAAACTCTTCAGACTCTAAGTAGCAGCAATTCCACAAATGTTTTTAAAGCCTCAATACATTTGTACATTATCAGTTTGAATTCTAGCAATTGTTATTCCAGGGAAATGAGATCTGTAATGTAAACTTCACAATAAAAATGAAGTTGTCAAGGCTCCCACCTCTTTTTTACAGCAATATGTTACAGATCCAGGCAAAAATAAATTGTTGCACTATTATGAGAGAAAAAGTATACCATTTTGTACAGTATTCTGCTATGAACACTTACATTTGAAAAGAAACAATGCCTTACCTAAGGTCTCCAATGGCTTTCACAAAATCTCCTGTTAATTCATAACATTCAGCCCTCATTTCCCTAAGCAATGGATCCCAAGGACAGACCTAAAACAAGCAAAAATTGTAACAGCAACTAAACCTTCAAGGCCAACTTTCTCTTACATCACCTGAAACTTTTGTATATGTTATCACTCAAACAATATATCAAAAGTATATGAAAAAATACAAGAAAATAGGCATTAGATAATGCATTCTCAGCTAGAATGTGGGTTGCTGTGCAGTGTGTTGATAAATAAAATCCTTAATGAGTTCAAATCTTTGGAGCTAGGAATTAGAAAAAAAAAAGCTATACAATGCACAAACTATCCAACTGGGCAATGTGATGATATAGTGCTCACTTGATGCAATAGGGTGATTTCTTGCAATATTTCAAATGTGCTTTACGTGGATATTTTGCTATGGATCACTGTTGCTTAAGATTTAGATTAATCTAAACGAAAACTGATTTATCACAGAGTATTTTCTTCGCATGATCACCATAGTATTAAATGAAAAAACAACTAATATTTTGTGTCTTATAATAACAACGCATGGAGAAACTAAGCCATTAAAACATTTCCTAAATTATTAGCAGCAATCATACTCATTACAACCTGATTTATGCTATAGTACTACAGTTTTAAATAAGTAACACTGTGTCAATATTGAATATACCTCAAGTGCAGATGACAGTCCCTGTACTGCTCCACCATAATCTCCATATTTCATTTGCTCTTTTGCTCTCTGTATCTCTTCCATTATTGGTTCTATCATACTGATCTAAAATGATAAAAGAATTCTCAGTTCAGGCTCCATCATAACATCAGAATTTAAAGCCTACAATGTCAACACCAGAATTATTACTGCAATTAATATCAGTTTAGAAATCAACAGACAACAAAATCCAAACAATTATCTTATGGCTAGTTTGTAGCTTACAAATTCAAAGCATCGCCTTTGCCACATCCAAAGCAAGGGATGGGAAAGAACATGGGCTGTGTGGTGAATAGCTATCATTGTTCAGGAAACAAAATTACAGGGACCGCAGTTATAGACTCAAAGCATCAAACGTTGTCATCACAAAATGTAGTTCAAGCGACAATGAGAACCAAACTGCCATTACACACTGAGACTGATCATAACTCAGGCCTGGTAAAGAAACAACTGTACAACATATACTGTTTGCTTATAATAAAAAAATATTGACCCAAAAACTCCAAGAAAACTGTCTACACAATACCTTAGCCAATGCATCCTGATTTTCTGGATCTTTGTTTAGCTGATGGGAAAGAGATAACAAGTAAACCAACATAATTCACCAAAATACAGAGCTGAATATCATGTTTACTAAATAAATGCCTTGGAAGGTCATCTATTTTAAGGGACCTCCATTACCAATTGTCAAATATTATGAAATAATAAAAGACATTATGTCGTAAACAAGTAGCCATTTAAATTATAAAATCTAATTTTATTTTCTTTTATTATATAAAATAGTTCCCTTCAATGCACCAAAATACTTAAGACTGCAAGATGATCTCTACATTTGAGAAGACATTGATTTAGAAGGCGTTAACTTTCAGGGAGGTAGTTTTATCAAGGATGCTAATTTAAGAAATACAGTACAATGAATAACTAAATCACTTTCATTGACACTGAACTGAATATCACAATATCATTTGCGGAATTTAATTTTGCAATTGGGCAATTTTCCTGCAATTTTGCAAAATCTAAATTTTCCAATTGGGACAAAGATGCAAAAATAAATTCTGCGACAGTTTCTTATCATGAAAATTTCTTACAATAAGGTGTGCAAAACTGGCACTTTATTTATTTAGTGGCCACTTGACCCTAAAGCTAAAAATGACTGCTATTGGAGATTTGACTGTAGTATAATACTCCATATATCAAAATATTACTAATTGATTACAAATATATACATATATACTTCTCCAAGATTATATCTGAAAATATCAAATTGATTGCATAGCTATTCATTTTCCTCCAAAACATGTAATCTAAGTGCTAAGCTTCCTGTTGTTATTTCAAAGGAAAGGCAAGCAAACCACCATGATAACACATGATATATACAATATAAAGTGCTTCAAAATAAGCTGTTGATAATCAGGTAATTCCAAAATTACATAAATCACACAGATAAATGGTTTGAGAGTTTGCATTAAATTAAGCCAAGTTAAGTTATGCATTAAAAATAACAAAATGGTCACAATAACAATTAGTTTTAATAAATATTGATACATTGTCAAGTGCACCAATTACATACCACAATATAGCTAAACAACAACCCA
Source organism: Chironex yamaguchii (assembly GCA_024741275.1). Lineage (NCBI taxonomy): Eukaryota > Metazoa > Cnidaria > Cubozoa > Chirodropida > Chirodropidae > Chironex > Chironex yamaguchii. The sequence goes on along the minus strand of JANTCA010089005.1, from coordinate 32,063 downwards.
GGAAATAGAGTGTGTTTACCAAACTTAAAAAATTGAAACAAAATGAAACATTAGCTTCAGTTTCACATAAAAACCTTACCACCATCTCAAAGTCTTTATTTGCTTGTTCTAGCTCTCCTTGTTTTAAAAATATGTTTGCCCTCTCCAGTCTTGCCTAATGACAAAAATAAAACAGAAGAAAATTTTTATGGCAAGTTGTCTTCACCCTCATAATCCCCATACAAAAAATGTCTAATTGCTGGGAGGTTAGCAGTCTTCTTAGTATAATGCATGGAATTGCAGCCACACATGAGCACACATAATGTTGCTTATTTGCGCATTCTTTCTTACTACTCTGTATACATAGAGTGTGAATCACATGCATAATAGTCGCTAAAAGGTTTCAAGACACCAATGCACTCAAGTGTGACTGAATGTAAGAGTTTTGGACAGCTACCTCTTATGACCCTAGTAATACTAGATACACAAAATTTTACACACTTAATTCAATACTGATATGCTTACGTATATAATTTATCGAGAAATGGTAATTTGATACGGTTTGATTGCATTAAAATTTGGGTGGATGGATAATTTTCAAATAAGTTTCATTAAATTGGATGATCCCACACAGATATCTGGTTACTAATCTTCTACCTTCACCTGAAATACTCACCTTGATTGGTAACTTCAATGTCTGTAATAATTCTTGGGATGAATTCATAATACACTGCTAACCTTGATGTAAAGCCTGGTATTGTTGAAAATGTTACTACTGGTAGCAGATACTGTATAAATACTTAAATAGCACTGGTCATACTATAGTATCTCATTATGGTAGACCTTTTCAATAAACTGACTCTTCATTTGTAGGATGGTGCATTTCAATGCAGGATGGTACACTGGGGCTTTCTGGAGTACTGACATAAACAATGACTGATCTTAGGGTATAGGCATGGGCAATTGTTAACCAAGAGTACCATCCCATATAAAAATTAGAAAGTAACCCAATGATAGTTATTTCTAGCTATAATTTTTAAAATGACAGCTAAACACAAGCAGGAAGTGCAGTTAAAAGTAAATATGGTCATCTGGCTAACATAAACAATTGCAACAATCTTAGATTCAGTACACTACAAATCCTAACTACACTACAAAGTATATCAACACTGTACTTATACCTGTCAAAGAGTCAATAACAGACCTTACCTTGATAAAGTCAGGTCTTAAACTGAGAACAACATCAAGATCTGGTAAAGCTGTTTTAGATCTTCCCAGGGCAAGAAATACAGCTGCCCTTTTAAAGTATGTCAGGTAATTCTCGGGATCACCCTCTATCATGAACAAAAAAGAATTATGATAGTACCAAAGAATAAAGGCCTCACTCAACTAACTACATGCTACTGGAACTCTTGAAAACTGAAGGCCATAAATTCAGAACAAACAACTTACGTGTTAGATCAGAATTTCACAACTTCAGAATATAACCATTGGGAGCTTACAGTGCTTATCATCTGCTTAACTCCATACTTTTTATGATGAGCTGATGTTCTTGCTCAAATGATCCATGGCAACACTCTATCGCTAGTTCTTGGATGCTGCCATGGATCCCCACATGTGCAAGTTGTTGCTTGTGTTTCACAACACTGTAACATGTCATTATGGAAGCAATAAAATCTGTTGCTAACTTGTATATTGACTGACAGTATCATCACAAAATCATCCAATGTAAAACAAACAAAAATTGTCTACATAATCCTGAAGGGCAAGACAAGTCATGGGCATATGTCAACATGGTACTAGTATCATTTTTTTCTGCTGTAGACAACCACATCTAAGATTAAAGGTAACAAAACTTGTTGGTTCAGTCTAGACACATAACAATTCAGCGGTAAATAAATTTCTTAAGTTACCGAGTATTGATACTAAGATTTTAGTGTGTTACCATGGACCTTAAAGGACAAATAAATTTAGAATAGTTTGCTTGTGTTTAAACTGAGACTCTCAATAAAAATGTTTAAAATCCTTAATAGTGTCTACTAAGTTAAATTGCCATTATTAATGGAAAGCAAATTGTATCCATTCAATTACTTTACATAGTCAGAGACATGTTAAAGGCAGAATATTACTCGTCCAGAATCTAGCGTTATTCTCTTAAACCACTACATAATATGTAAGACTAAAGAAATTCCAGTAAAGAATGCTAACATATGCTAACATATGATATAGGTTAGTATGAAATGCTGATGAATTTGATCTCAGTCATCAGTCTTGAAAGAAGGTGTGCAATTGTTATACTTAAATAATTTTGTTTACATTTGTACAAAAGTGAATTACTTAACAAGCAGTACAGCAAGGTAGGTGAACAGTCTATATTTTCTTAGAACCTTCTCTGCCAACTCTGTCTCTTGCTCTGATGAAATTCTTGCCAGAATTGGAAAGGCCAGTGCCAACTTCGGTTGTTTACGAAAACAACTGTTCTCCAGGTTCAGATATTTCTGTCTCTACAAAAGTTAAAGTTTATAACAGCGCCATCATCCCAGTACTGCTGTATGGTGCAGAGACCTGGACCTATTCTGTTGGTGACATGCAGCGCTTGGAGGTGTTTAATATGAAATGCCTAAGGATGATCTGTGGGGTCAGTCTGCGAGATCACATGACTAACACTTCCATCCGACTGCAGTGTTGTGAGCAGCCGTCCATCGACACCATCGTGAGGAGACAGCAGCTCTGGTGGTTTGGTCACATTTCGCGAATGGCATGCCAACGACTGCCGGCAAGAATCTTCTTCAGTAAGCAACTGGCCAGTTCGCAGATGCCTCGTAGCGCACCGAAACTGTCGTAGTCTGCCATCATTTGGTCGACCTCAAACTCCGCAGTCTGCTCACCACCAACCGGCAGGACCCCATTGATGTGGGTCGACAGATAGTGGCCAACCAGGCTCAGTGGGGGGGGGGGGGTCATGCGGGATGTGTCAAATGCCAGCAACAACTGCTCCAGTTTATAGCGATAAGTTCAAGTAAGTATGTGAACCTATAACATGCAACCATAATTCTTACTTACCAACTGCAGCATGATAATGGGATAATGCTTCTGTTAGCTGTCCAGCTGCTAAAAGTTTCTTTCCAAGATCTAAATGTCTATCAACATCAGCTGACGAGTCACCACTAGCACCTATAGCAAAAACAAAAGTGTCATTGACTTCACAGGCTGAATTAGCATTTCTTTCAGCTTCAATGTTTAAGGTTATAATTTTAAACTTTTCAAGAAACAATACAGGTTCTAAGAAAATATAAACTTTAAAAGTTCAGTTCTTGATGTTCTCAACTGAAGCATCCCTTGATCAAAAATTCTCAGCAAGGTAAATGAAAAAATTGCTATAGCTCGGTGATGACAGCCTTGCTTGAGTCGTGTATAATAAGGCCTTCTTTACCATCACCTACAAACAACAGGAGCCTACTTGGTTAAGGGGGCGACTTGACCAAATCAAACAGGGAAGAGTTGCAGTGACGATGACCTCTTACTGTTTCATCTGACATCTGCTGTCAAAGTAAACAAAAGGCTCACCAAATCAAAGTAGCCCAAGGACCAACTTACAAGCTGCTGGTGGTCATAATCTAAAAGATCCATGTGTTGCGGCAACCATTGCATCGGAAAGAACAATTTTAAAGACTCTACAGACTGATCGCTTATAAATGCGACATATTCAAAACATGCATTGCTATATTATATACGAAACCCTTAAAGGAATGTCGTCTTTAACTTACTGTACTGTAATATCACTGTAGTCTCACATTACACAGCATTTGGTGAAGATGGAATCAGAATTACTGTTGTCATTCTCAACAGGGCCTTATCAAAATGATCAAATAAGGCACTTATCTGGTGTTGGTACTTAGACTTAGTACCAGCTTCCGAGTACGAGTGTAGGCCTATAATATACAATGTTTCGACTGCCTTAAGAATTAGAATCTTCACAGGCAGCAAATTACTGACACTGTCTTCACTGTCCTTTGTAGCACACATGGTTTAAGTTGAAGCTATTATTTACACAGGAGTAATTTAATGAAATTGCACCGGTTGGAGATTACTCAAAATCCTTGAGTTCGCATACACTACTGATCACAATTGGGGCTAATGGTAAAAATCTTACCTTGTGAATCTACATCTAGCGTCATAAAAAATACAGATAACGATGAAAATACTCGATACACCCAAGATGGTCTCTTCCACATTTTGGAACAAGGTATTACATCCACTACAATTCCAGTTCGTATGAAAGTACGAAGCTTCACTGAGCTGTTAACCTCGTCAACAAACCCTTACTTCGGACCCGGCTGATCAGCAGTTTAAAAGACAGTTTTGATATAGCATATTTTACGTCCAGTGACAGGATAGGACAAAGCTACTTGTGACCTTGAACTGAAAGAGAGACCATGGCGGGAAATGTAGTAACACGAAGAAAGTTAAAAAAGTATCGTGGGCAATTCCTATTGGACAAATGTGTGTTTAGAGATGAACTGTGGTTTCTGGACGAGGTAACTTTTGGTATAGCCTGCTTGTTGTGCTCGTTCTATAATTGAATTTAACAAGAGGTGGACAGACAAAGTTGGGCACTGGAGGATAAATAAGGTACAAAGCAAACAAGAATGCCCACAGACACCAGGGGTTGTCCTGCAAAAGATTTGACAGGGAGGCTGAGCTATTTTTGATGGCCTGAAAAGTGCTTTTTTTCTATTGCTTTTTAAAGAATGTGATTAGAATATATTTGGAGGGAACATAATGTTAAAAATTATTTTCGCGAGTTTGGAAATCTTCATTTGGTCGATTTCCCTGTAGGGGATGTTGCAGATAGAGGCTTAAAAGTGAACCACGCTAATGAAATAAAACCTGTCTTGCTTGTACTCAAATCCTTAGCACAGAAACACTCGCTAGAATTATAGACCAAACTCAAAACTTACCCAGATTTACCATGATTTACAATAATATACGGAGGCATTTTTTGCCGAGGCTATTGCACGAGCATGGCAGCTAGTATTAATAAGGAAAAGGTAAAAACTGCTCGTTGGTTTGACATCTCCACAACTCCATCCTTACCAACAATCAGGTCCTCTATAATTGCAAGTCTCCATTCATTATGCTTCATGTTGTCTCCGTGCAACAAAACAACAGTTCCCCTTGTCACTTCATCTAATTTTCCTTTTCTTAACTTGTCTAATTCTAACAAATCTAACAGATGTTCCCTTCTCCACCTATTCCAAAAATGAAGGAATTTCTTGGACAAATACAAAGATCTCTTTGATAACTTATCATTGAAGTTATCATTTAAGTCAATATCTAAGTCTACACACGGTGAAAAAGAGGAAAGTTCATGACCATAAAGCAAGTCAGATGGTGTTAAAGTTTGACTGAGATCATCATACAAATTTGTAAAAAGTCTCGTATTTAAATCGCTTGCAACTTCAGTTAAGGCAGTGCTGAGGTCATCTTGAGTGAACTTTGCATTTGCAAGCACCTTTCCCAAACACTGCTTGGCATGTTAACATATCCTAGCATGCGTTCAAAATTCTACCCCTGTATCCTGGAACGCAAAGATTAAGTTACTCTAAAGTCTCGTAGATTTGAAAGAGTCAAAAAGTAAGACGAAAACAAAACAACAAGTTATATAGCCAGAATGCACATGGAACCCACCAAATCAGTAAAGAACCCCCAAATAGCGCATCAAAAAATGATCAATGTTATTTAATAAGTACCAGTGAAAAGACTCTTCTGTACGCAAACCACTATTTTTTCCCAAACCACCTGGATGGAACGATGGACTTGCTCTAACAATTATTCGAAAATTGCCGTCGCAGTACGGTTTGGGGTGTTCTTGATCCTCCAATAACTGTTGACGTACAGCATAGTCGCAAGTACGGGATGACTATTTCGTGGAGGAAACCGATACTTGACAAATTGAAAGCAGAATGTATTGTTTCGTATTGTCACCCCACCTTTGCGATATGTAGTCAATATAGGCCTACCAAGATTCAGGTTAAGACAGAAATTCATAAATGAACTACTTATTTTGACTAATCAAATAAAATGGATAGCTGTAATTCATTCAAAGGCTATTGTACGTAATAATGCAAGGCTAGCATGAGTGTCGTGTAAGCAGAAAATGCCTTACATCAATATTTAGACTGCATTGAAACTAAGACATTTAATTTCTTATCCTAACGTGCAAAAATACTGTAATTCTTCAAAATAAGCCTCAGCTTCGAGACTTTTTGCTTTGTATGTGAATCATTTCGTGTCATCATAGATTTGTGTGTGGAAATATTTAATGACATGCCCTAAGTTGAGTATTAACAAGCTTTGATTATAGTACTGCGAAGTGTTGGAAATATAGTGACTTAGCCGGGTGATCTCAAATCAGTCCTACTTTAATTATCTGGTTTTTGTTTCTGTCCCTCATGTCAACGCTTTTAATATAATCAGCTAGATTTATGACGTAAACTTTTAAGATTAATTTTAATGTAATAGAAAGCTTAATGTAAAACATCCAGTACCGTCGAGAGTAAGGGCTAACCAGGGGCCCAAGGCCTGCAAGAAATAAATAATGTACTTAGTTGTGATCTTTCATTGATTAGCATGTTGAAAAACATTAGTTAACTATTTTCTGTTAGAAGCTTGACTAAAGTAGTCAGATTTAGGAAGCCATTTCCACCTAAAAGTTAAATTTTTAACTGTGTGTAAAAGTCGTTGTCATAGAAGGGCGAGGCTCAGGGATAAACATTTTCCAGGGCGGGCTCGTTCATAGACCAACCCTATGGCCCAAGCCTTCTCTCGACAGCCCTGAGAACATTTCATCACCACATGTACTTAGACGGTGCAAAGCAGATACCTCATTTCCATACGTGCTTAGACAATGGAATGTAGAGCATCGCTATAATAGGTATGGGCAAAATTCAATAACACATAAGACAGAAAAACTTAGAATAACAGAATTGCCAGCGCATATGCTTGGTAATAATAAAATGAAGTCCGTTATCTAAACTTGAATACTATTTAAATGCTAAGGCAATCCAGTTTCATCATGCCCTTTAAACACAAACAAAATGAGAGAATATCGCCTTGAAAATTTTGCGACATTGCGCTAGAAACATGACTAAAAACGTTTTTCGTCTTCAGAGTATGAATCGTCAAAAGAAAAGTATAGATATATGGAAATCTTTTGATAAGAAATATGTATCGAAACTAGCCAATTATGAACAAGGAACGAAAAAGACAAAGAGAAAATGAAAAAACATGGCATATAGGAAGAGTCCAAGCAAAAAAATAACTTTTTCTACTTAAAGAGTCCTATTTTTCATGTTTTAATGTAGACAGGCTCCTATACAATGGCATGGAAGAACGATCACATGATTTTTCAAGTTTTGGACCGCAAAAAGATTGTTTATTGAGAGACTAATAAGAATAAAATGACAACTTGATGAAGTATGCTAACTTTTTTTCGTGTAGGTTCTGTAGCTCCCATGGAGCACATAAATTATGCCCATCCATTTTTTACAAAAATTACATTTAGTAGAGACGTCGATTATAAACTTACACTGCAGACATAAAACTAAGTTTTGTTGCGTTAAAATTACTTTTTGTCTCGGACATACACTAAAAAGTATTTCAAATCAAGTAACATTATCTATATTACACAAATGGGCGTTGGAGACGTGGAAAAGAAATAGCATAAAAATTAAAACATACAAAATTATTTTCATATGCAATCCAATAATTAAAATCAAAACATAAGATACTAACACTGTCAATACTTTGTTTAGAGTGACAAACACATGAACATAAAAACACAAATAATTAAGTACAAAATAATATAAATCAGTTATTAAATCACAACGAGGATATGATAAATATTTGGCCTTTTACCCAAAGGCCTCTTTTGAGCCTGAATTATAAGAGCAGCCAGCTGTCTCTTGTCTGTTGACGAAAGGAGTACTAAAGTAAAACATTTAGGTTTAAAAGGTTTTAAAACATACGAATTACACAAACTCGAACAGATAAAGGACTGTAAAAGCTTACACAATACGAATCAGACAGAATATAATTCTTCCATAAAATTCGGTGAATATGCAGCCTCTGAGTTGCAACAGATGAATTCAGTTGACAACGACCGCACTTTCTTTATCGTCCACAGGTTGAAGGGATGATTGAACTCTTTTTACTTTTCTTCTGGATCCAAGATGCGGAGGGAGTGATAGTTTGCTCAATCGTGGAGATTTAGGAAATTTTAAAGTCATTTCAATTTTGTTGAATAAGGTTCTGAAAAAGAAAAAGAAGCTGAGTCACCTTCAAACAACAAAAAATTATATAAAAAATGGTCCACTGTGTGGTAATGTATAGAAGTAGCAGAATTGAGAACGAATCAGACGGGATAAGCCTTAATTGAAGTCTTGGTTAAAATCTACCTATCAGTGGAATTTCTAGCCACGTCCCTGGATGTACTCCCACCTGACCATTCCCTTGATAAGCTAACATCCTTTAAGACACAATAGGCCAGATAAAAGCTTAATAGTATAGATGGATGAGTAAGACGGAAGCTTCGTACCACAGAGGTGGCAATAACTATGAGCGACGTAAAACCTGAAATATACATAAGAGGAATGTGTGAACGTATGAAAATGCAAAGTATACGATCAAATATTCTTGGGTACCTGATTTCTATCAACTTGACAAGCATGTATTCTTTAAATTTAACGAGCAACAAAAACGAATCGAAAGGGAGAATCAACTGAGCCTCATACAATAAAATGCTATATTTAAATATGTATTTATATTCTCTCTCAGTTCATTGTAGATAGCTTTCAGAAAAGAATAGTATAAAAACCTCTTTCCTTTCCGGCTACATAACAAAAAGGTGCGTTGAAACGGCGGCCAAAACTGCCAACGAAGCGGTTCGAAAATAAATACCTTCACACTTTTGCCAAGCATGAAAATCCTGTGGTTAATGTTTGGTTTTAAGACAAGCCTAAGAAGAGACATACCCGACATTGAATTTAAAATCACGCAACAGCTGCTCATGTTCACTTTGTTCTGGTGCTCTCATTTTAATTGCTTTGACAGGCTGAAAACAGAAAATAGAGGAAAGATAACACTCATTTAAAAACAAATGCCGTGTAACTGTTTTCTGCTTCCTAGGAGAACTCTGTCTTCGGATTCTCATCAGCAAAATCTATTTGAGTGTCCTGGAATGCTGTCATTACTTATAACCACATTGGACTGATAAGGGTCAAGTTCAAAAAGTCTAAGTATTATATTCCTAGGGATTTCATGCCTATACAACCAATTAAATCACGCAAAAAGGAAAGAAAAAGGTAATGGGGCAGAGCTGCAAGTGACAAAAAGGTAATACTAAAGGAGATTGTTGACATGGAAGAAACACTTTTACGTCAACTTCAGCCCTCAGTTGTTAAAGATTTTTGTTTGAAAGACTTAGGTTTGAAAATACCTCTTGATCAAAACAGGCCTCGAAAGTTTTTACTTCTTATGTGACATTTGTATATAGCTCGCAACATAGTTCTAATCAAATATTCTGAAATATTCTAGGTAAATTCCACACTATTCAGCAAAATTAAAAATTACTATATTACTTTTGAGATACCTACACTGTATTTGTACACACCAAAATACGTACCTTCAACCTTGCACCGACATTAAAACGGACACTCCTTTGAGCGCAAGCAAATGTCAAAACGATATCATCCTATACGTTAAGAATGAAAACAAAATTGGTAAATGCATAAGTTATCGTCAAGTAGCTACAATCATTGCCAAAAGTCTTGGTACTTGGCACCTTGCAACTTTTCCATACATTCAATGCTTAATCCCGTCACCCCCTCTAACAATGTTGGTGTGTGAGCGTGATAAATGATGGTAGCAAAGTTGGTAGCAACTGTTTGAGGGATCATTCGTCCAAGATTTTGCATCTTCTTCGGACATAACAACATTGTAATTCGTGGGAAGAGGACAGCTTAAAGAGACAAGGGTATTTCTTTTAGTTAAAGAGTAACTTTGAGCTTTCAAATTTTTAGGTGTACCAAGGACTTTTGGCAATGACTGTAGTTTCGCACTTCGAATGGCTCGTGTTTGGCTGTGAAGATAAGGAATTCGTAAACAGAGTGGGGTACCTTCTGCAATAGCTGTGCCGTCCAAACATTCACAAAACAGAGATAGCTTTTATCCTATAAACGAAACGGATAGGGGAAAAACTGCTACCTTAAAGCTAAATACCATTAACTTTTATTTGAAGCAAGTAGACGTAAATGGGGGATTATCACACTCTTCATCTTGGGACCGGTTTCCAACGTCCTTTCAGGGATTAAAACCATACACATTTGCACTCACGGGAGGCTGTTTCCCTAAGGAAATATCTTGCCAATTAATATTATTTCAGGATCTTTTACTGCGCTGTTATCCGAGTCTTCGATGCCACATTGAAGTCTACCTCTGCAAGATAAACATTGTACCAAATGTCTCCAGGGCTAAGTAGAACAATTTTAACATTACTTTTTATCTTCTGCTGACTATAAAAGACAAGTATCTTCCTCTAACTCAAGTTTGTGTCCTAGAAAATTAAGTCCATCTAATTACTTAGAACCTAGCAATCGAATATTCCTGGCGGGGAAGAATTCCTGTGTGACAAGGACGGTCAAACCACAATTTTGACCTCTTATTTGTTGTACTCTACCCCCACGGCATTCCATTGTTCCCAGTCGACAAATAATTGTGCGAAGTCTTATCAAATAACTTCCCTTAATTGATCTTCAATTCACCCATACACGTTTATCTAATAAGAAATCTAAGCAGTGTGTTGAGCATTGGGCTTCTTAAAACTTTGCTAATGTGAGCCTCAGATCATTATCTTTATTTGACCGTGAAAAAATCCTATGCTTCTATGTTTCTATGCCTCTTCAGTGCTGATGGCAGTGAAGATCATTTAAATCAACATGAGGGCTTGCCATACTACAAAGTGGCACCTGTTGCATTTGAAGATTCTGCATCTCCACCCCTCCAATCTAATCAGTTCTTCAAAATGATGTTGTTACAACGAATGTGAATAACGAAAGTCAAGACGATGAGCATGAATTTGACGTCAAGACTTTGTAGTAGGGGACAATGATTAGAAACTTTTCACCTATTCTACTTGTAGTTAATATTCGAGTTATATTTTATAGGATTTTATCAGAAACCTTTTTTTGCTTCTTCTTTGTGACTCTCCTGCATATAAGTTTCTTAAATTGAAGATCATCCCAGCCTGCTCAAGTTTCTAAAGGTTCTTAAATATTGGCCGTTTTGAGCCTAAGGTTTCTTATATAAAAAGTGTAATAATATTGTTAAGGTTTCAAAACATTGACAAGAAATGCAAGGAGATACACACCTGGTCTTTGACTCGCACAGCAATGTGTTTATTTAATGAAAAACAGATTGGGTGTAAAGGTGGAGTGTGTGAGTGAACATTCCCTGCGTTCCACAGCCATCGTTTTTTCCGGCTACCATATTTATCACTCTGCATCCCTCCGTATGGACTCAACACAAGTCTGTAATAGGAAAATAAAAACGAAACATTAAAACTCGGAGTAACGGGGCACAATTTATCACATGACATTTGGGGATAAAATTAAGGTTCCGTTCAACTTAAAATAGTTCCACCCTTATAGGGATTGGCACCTTCATCTGCAATATTTGCCATTTGTAAGGATTATTTGCTAGTTCTTCAAGGTCAAGCGTGCAAGGCAATTCGAGTCAGCATTTTTCAGCATATTTAGAGGTATCTGCACAAGTCGAGCAGCTTCCATTTTCAGCCATGTTGCTGTTGCTATTAGAACCCAACCCGTTGATTTTCTGTAGCCTAGGATATTTCACATTAAGGTTATAGTTCAAAACCTGCCTCGGGATATGACACACACAGCCGAAGAAAACATTTACGGAAATTAGTCATTTGTACCTCTTTCCAGAAAGGCAGTCTGACAGAATCAGTACTACCTAATAAGCGTGGCGTAAACAACATACTAGTTTTTGAAAGCTATGAGATTAAGTTGACTTCGCCCTTTGCAATGTGACCTTGTTATTATTAAGACTCTTGTATCACTTCATACAAAAAGAGAATACTTCTTTTACTCAAAATAATCACCCAAGAAAATCAATTTCCTTGTAAATAATTATTAAAATGGATTATAGCCTACAGTCAATATTTGTGGGTGATACTCACCTAATCATCCCATCCGAGAAATAACAACAAGTGTTGCCATTGGGCTCAAATATTCCTAGAATTCCACTATCGTTGAAGTCGTAGTCAGCCTTGTTCTTTAAAAATTAAAAGGGAATAGTGAGCATGTGTATAAAACATACTAGTTCCCTCATTAACTTATCCGCCCAACCTCACACGATGGAGTATTACGGCGTTATCATCATTTGTGACACCAAAACATCGCTATGGTATATAACATACTACATTTGCTGGATCCTCGTACTTAAATGAATTTGTTTATTCTACATAATTCAATCGAAACCCTTTTTGGTGATGAGATGTTTTGGGTGATAAGATTGAACCTGATTTCGTAAGTGTGTCATTACAATGGAGTTAAAATTTTCCAGTGTGCTGTTTGGAACCATAATGTAAAGAGTTTCTAGTTCCATTTGTGTAGTTGTTGATGCTAATTGACCTGGATTGCTGGGTATTAAAAGGCCTGGTGCATTGTAGGGGTGACCAAATAATGTAACTGGTAGGACTGATTAGAAATGTGCATATTTCCGTTTATGGACGATGATTTTGAGTCAGTTGAATACAGTAGTGATGAGTTTTTTCAATGAGCAAGCAGAGTCCAGGATGAAGAGGTAAACTTTATTGCAAATAGATGTGTTGGAGAGAAAAACAAACTTTGTTTTTAATAGGACGCTGAAAACTACATGCGTCTTTCGATATAAGAAACATTTATATATAAAGCATGAAGCTCAAATCTAGTAGAAATCCAGAAACATTTAATAAAAATAGGCAGGCTGAGCTCCCAATGAATATAATTAGGAAGAATTAAAACTGAGCTATTTTTAAGAAACAGTTAAGAAACATTGGAGGCTAAAAAATTAAAATATTAAGAATCAGTCATGCCCAATTCAAATCTCATGTTTCTTACTTCAAAAAGATGTGTAATACAAGAACAATTATAGAGAAACTTCTACGGTAGAAAACTTGGTGAATGCATGAAATATGTACATACAGATACTGCATTTTCTCAAGATGAATTGTTTCAAACATCAGTTAGCTTACCTATCTCTAGTTATTTGATACAACCTTAATAAACACAGTAAAATGCATATATAATTTGCCATATAAAACATAATACAAATACCATATATTTACCTTAAAAGCAAAATAGGAATACTTCCCAGGGTCTACAGTAGTGATTAATACGGCAACATTCCCACTTGGATAACTTACCTTTGTTAAAGAAAATCAGCACAACAATGAATACCCCAAATTTATAACACAAAAAGATGGCATGGTCAATTCAGGATGGCAGTAGTCATACCAAGGAATCAGCACATTAAACCCCTCAGACCCATTAAATATCTGTGATTCATAAGACCAAGGACTGCAAAGTACTTGCCAATGATCTCTGCAAGATTACAAATAACATTCATTGCAAATTCATAATGATTTTGCAACATTTCAGCAGTTGCCAAATGACCAAGTGCATCATGACCTAAAACTTTGCAATGATTTTTTATAATTAAAGCAGTGGCCTGCCAATAAGTGAATAATGGGGCTGAACCTCCATGTTTGTAAAGTGGTTCTTGAGCTTTACTCAAAGTGACAAAAATTTTGGGTGGTTGGTCATGGTCTTAACTGTATAGACATTTTTAGTCAGAAAAATGTCTATACAGTTAAGACCATGACCAACCAGTTTGCTTGTGGTGCATATGTTGCTGAGTTCAAGAAATGAACCTCATGTTAGCACTTAATAAAAGGTGAGTATTAAAAAGCATAAACCTGTCAACTGTCAGCAGAATTAATTTTCCCTCTCAAATCAGCTTTCTTAATTGTGTTAATCACTATTAGTAATAATTTTACCATCTCTTCTGGTCTATACCATCATAAATTTGTCATAGTGTATCCAATTTTATATTTTAAATGCTTAGCTTCACGGCCTGTTAGTACATTTCAATGCCATTTTAACTTGATTGGTTTATATTTGTACAGTGACACTTAAGCATTCTTATCAAAGTTACAGTAAAACAGGTGTTTAGTCTTAATCAAACTTTCATGTTTTACTGATTAAAAGTATCAGACATCAAAGCCTGTTGGAAAAGGATACTAACAACAGCCTGATCCATCAGCAAAAATTACAAGAAATTTTTTTCCATCATCATAAAACCTTTGATGAAAGGACTTGGATCTCTGAAAGAAAAGACAAGTTTAATATACTTCATCAATTTTTCTTCCTATAATTTACTTTACATATTGCTGTTCTAAAAAGAGTTACAGATTTTCACATTAGCTTTAAAAAATGATAGCATTTATTACCTTGCCCTTGACATAAGGTTCAGTGTCCCAATTAAGGGAGTAAACATCACTGACACTGACCGCATTGATTTGTAAGGATATTGTAGGAGGCGACAGTGCTGAAATTGTACTGCAAGTATATATATTTTTACTTATGACTGGAGTATGACCACAAATTTCAATACTTACTCAGGTTAAACAACCAATGCTCAAAGAACTGTGCTAGACCACCACAAAGCATTCATGAGAACACCTCTAGTTACTGTCTTTCTATGTCAAACATAAAACTAATTATGTGGCTATTTCAATGTTACTGCCAGGTTGTCATGGTAACACAGTACTATGATGATGCAAAAATGTTTCCAATTAACCTAATATAGTTTCCGTTATATCTCTAACAATAAAATATAGTAGAAAATCAGCTTCTTGATAAATTGTAACACTCCAATTTCACTTGTTTAATTATAGTTGTGCTTAAATAAGTGATAAATTGTAGGAAAACATTTGTACATTTTGGCTCCACTCATAACACCGAGATAAACCAGTGCAAAAAAACCCTAGGAATTTAACAGAATGGATCCTAATTTAAATGCTTACCTGTAATGAAGTGGTATTGACATCAATTTCAAATGATGCTTCTTCCTTAGGTACTTCATCTAACAATGGAGAGCTGGGTTTTATGGTCCACCCCTCATCCATGCACTTTGGTGATGATAATGAGTATTGTATGGTCTTCATTTGCCTAGTAACTAAAAATAGAAGAAAAAGCAATAGTACAAAAATGATTTGCAACAGACGATTAAATACCGGGCAACTAACAAAAATGTTCACATATTTGCTTTTCATAAAATGTAAAGTATAAGTATTTGCATACAGTAGGACTTGAACTAATTAACTAAATATCAAGGAAAGAGCAAAAAATGAATGATAACAAGTTTGGTAAATGGATGAAGGGGTAAATATGGTAAGATCCAGCTCCAACAAAAGGTATGGCTACATTACAAACACCAAACAGAGGAATATTATAACTAAACATGTATTTTCATCACACAAAGCTAAAAAAGCTCTTTGACTAGAGAAACTTAATAAAGGTCTTCTATGTAACTTTTTAAGAATACTTTACAAGAAAGAACTGCTTACACGAGAAGAAGTTTGCTTGTGCTGCAGCAACTGCAGCTCTTTGTTTTTCAATTTCTCTTTCTCTCATCCTGTAAATGGAAAAGTGGAAACATTGATTCTTTTGAAACTAATCTAAACATTTATGAGAAGCTTGTACTTAAAGATCTCCACTAAATGGTACATGTTTCTGGAAAACCAGCATACTTAACCCTTTTTTGAACATGGAAATTACAACTGTATCAGTACACCACAATCACAAAAAATTTAAGTGTATTGTCATAATTGCTGTTGTTCATCAGGTCATTTGTACCTCCTGGCTGTCCTATAGATGAATGCCAAACAGTTTTTCTACCTCGAGTCTCTGTCAGAAGCATGCACATACCTATACTTTTCCTTGCCAAATGATCCTCTCCAAGTTATCTTGTGCTCTCAAGAAAGTTTCTTAGTCTATTCCTTTGTATGATGTTAAGTGGTGACATCTTAGGATTTAGTTGCTGCAGGATCCATTAGTTTGTCTTTCTTCCTCTTTCACATTTTAGCACCCTTCTTCATGTCCACATTTCTTCTGTTGGACTTTCATCCATTTCTTCAGTTTCCAGCATTCACTTCCATAAGTTACAGTTGGAAACGCTGGTGTATTATGTTTGATAACAACCTCAAGTACATTTTGATAACCAAGGTATGGGTGAGGCATCATACAATAAAATATTAGTAATTCTAAATGCAAGACAGCATTCAATATATACAAAAGAACAATTTAAGTGTAAAAAATAATAAATGATAAATGATAAAAATTAGACACCACAATTCATATAACATGACAAAACATATGCATCAAAAATTACTATATTGACATGTACATTAGTGAAGGATAAAAATGACACCAATCAATAACACACCTCTCAGCTGCTCTCTCTCTTGCAGCTTTCCTTGCAGCCTTTGTTCCATATGGTTCACTTGGTGAAATATCAATGACTATGTCATCTATAACAAATGTATCCTTACTCTTTGATAAGTGTACTCGTATGAAATTTTCATACTCATCACAGCAAAACAGCTATAGAACAAAAATAGTACACTGTCATTTAAGACATGAGAAAGCTTCTTTGACTGAGCATATGTGAACCATCGCAATTACGTTAATGTTTGGGAACAGTTATATATCTACCAAAACCATCTTGTATGGCCATGAGATGTTTAACTATATGTTGAAGATATTTTTAAAATACGAATAAAAATAAACAAATAAATCACATAAATATAATCATAGATATAAATACATTATATCTTCCTGACTTGCTTTCCCTTACATGACTACCAAGTTGTTCATAATGACAAAGAAACAAAATAACTATGCTGCAGAAAATATAACAAAATAAAACTTTTGACTAATATTTAAAGGATTGACAATCAATACTTGAATCTGTAATATAAACCTCTTTCACTACCTTGCTAATAATAAAATACACACACACTTCTCCTTAAAGTGCTCTGCCACTTCAAAATTAAGCAAAATCATAAGCATACTAAACAGCAAATATATCTAAAATAGTCAACAGCACATTACACGGACAATTATTGAATCCCATTTAACTCAGTATATCTAGGGATGCATCAGTTGCAATTAACATTGGATAATGTGCAATATCATAGTCATGATACAAACCTTATTAAGTGGAACTGATGTCAGTTCCTCATTAGTTGGCAATGGTAAGATTTGCTTCTTACAATATTGACACGGGCCACTAAATAAACTTTTCTCAAGCCTCCTTTGTTCTTGCTGTTGCCTTTCAATTTTTGCTGTTAAATCCTCAAGAGAGTCAAGTTTTTCATCTGGCTCTCTTTGGTACCTTACAATGCTGGGAGGGCCAACACTTGGAAGACAATTCACACTAAATTCACTAGATGCATCTTCATCACTACTTGAATATAATCCATCTTGGTCACTGGCAATGGCAGGCAGTGACATCTTATGGTTTAAATCAGTCACTACCTCCTTAACTGAGCTTTTTTTCCTTGGGGTGTCTCCTCGTTTGCTTGAAGTTTTTCTGCTGGCTGTAGAAGAATCTTGTGATACTGGTTTCAAAGGAGGTGCTGAGTTAGAATTTGATCTATTTACTTTTCCTACAAAGGAAGAAAGTAATAAAATATCTTGCAATCATAGTGCAAGGAGCTTCTAAGCACAGTAATACACATTTCTTAGAAGTTACAGTAATGACATTAGATAAATTTCCACTCATTTTGAAACACATTTTCTACCATGTTATCACCTATTGTTGGATGCACTAGTATCTAGCAAAAGGGTATCAATAATAATCCTTACATAATAAAGACAAAACAATAAGGTGAACTTACTTTTTCTGTGTGTTGATGATGTTTTACTTGACCTTCTCCTTAAATCTGCTAAAGATGTGACGACGTCGTTGTCATCAAGCAAAGTTAGTTCTGTCTGACAGGCTACAGATATAAATGTAGCCTGATCTTTCCTAGATTGTCTTCGTTTAAGTCGTTTTTCTTTGCTCTTGGGCTTTTCCTTCGACCTGTCTGAATCGTCAAAAAGTTCATCTTCTTTCTGTATCACTGCCGAATGTACTTTCTTCCTGGTGTATAACATGATATCTCCATTGTCGAAAGTTGTTTCTCGTCTGTATGATAGAATAGGTGGTAAACTATGTCTTCGATACTTTGAGCTGCTGCCACGTTTTATTACATCGGACCCCGTGACACAATCAAGTCCAACATTCAAATCTTGTGCATTCCTTAAGATCCCACCTTTTTCCAGAACAGTCTCGATTTCTTTCTCGGTATCAAAGTTGGAAAAATTACTAGTGTCCTCAACGGTAAACGTTTCATCCAAGGTTTCTTCTTGTGGCAGCGACGAGTCACTCAAAAGATCCTGATCGTCCATAAGAATGTCATCAAGGCTTTGGCTCGCACACTCTACTGTAATACACTTATCTCCTGTCAGCGAATCTTGCTCCTTACTGTCCTGCTCCTCATAGACAATGTTGTCTATTGTTTTGCCCTCTGCAGTGAATTGTGAAGCAGTATTTGCGAGCTCGTTCTCATCCACTTTGAGATGTTCAATGTTCACAATTCTCGTCTCTGTATCTATCGGGTCGACAGACGACCGAGAAATTCCATTTATTAACTGGCTTCCGTTGAGGCATTTATCAGTATCCACTGTACTAGGTATTGTTCCTATTTGTTGGAATTTACTGTGATTTAATGAACCATTGCTTCCTGTAGACTGGATTCTGACGGTGTCACAGTGAATATCCAATGGGTAGCTTTCCGTACCCGAAATATCCTCACTTCTTATGCTTTGCTGAGCAACAGTATATACATTTCTTTGATCTCCCCTTGTGTCCGGTGACTTACGACGGGGGGTGTCGCTTTCCAAGTCATCGTTGTGTACTAAAGAATAACTGTTACAGCTGACACGTATGCTTTCGTCAAAATCTCCCGTTTCCCCGGTTTGTACTAGGCCATCCTCCTCGTCCAGAACTTTATCAAATAATTCTACATTCATCAGGCTTACCCCTACCTGAACTTACATGTGAAAATGAACTATCTCGTGAACTTAATTGGCAACCTAAAAGCTTCAGTATGGGCAGACCACAATAACCACACAGCCTTGTTAAAGCGAAGTCGACATCGATGTAATATTAATAAGATTATTTCATTCGTTTTAGTAATTGCTGTTCTTATCAATTTCTCGAGAAGGTCATGGTTGTTGGAGGAGGTATGTCGCATCCAAGCTGTGGCTCTAGAACGATCTTAGTTTGCGGTCACCAGTCCTTTAAGTTTAATTCTCACGCTCTCCCAAAGATGGCAGCTTCTCTCGTTGCTAATAGTTGCATAAACAGTAAACAAGGCCAAGTAGGAACACCGAAAGTAAAATGGTGCCATTTGCCAGTAACTTTGCTACATATATAAATCGTCTGAGCGGTCTTATGTAAAGAATAGACAAAACCTATGTTTATGACCACTTGGGCTTTAATCTAACGCCTTTCCTACTGAGCTAGGCAGCTCAATACGAAAGGCCGAAAGACTTTTAACTTTCTAATAAAAACGGATAGTAGGCTAATAATTCTGAAAATGGGACATGACCTTAAGTTTAGATATGGTTCTTCTAACTTTTTGTCAAACACTTTTGACACTTTCAGGAAAAATTATATGGTATGTATGTGAGTGTGACATAATTAACACAAAGTACTTAACATAAGATGTAAAAGTACTTAACAAGCCATTAATTACCAAGGTTAACATTTTTCTTTGCACCAAAGAAGAAGAATGGCTCAATAACTCTTCTTGCAGTTTTTAACCTGTTTACTACAGACGTTGCTTTGTGGGGTTTTTTCATTCCGCAGACCACATCATCCCATTTCTCAACTACCTCAACTCCAAACACGGAAACATAACTTTCATCTATGAATAAGAAAACAACTACCAAAAACCCTTTCTGGACATTCCTTTACACCACACATGTAATGATTTTAACACTAACGTAAACACATTACTGGTCGTTTTACTAATTTACCAGTTTCATACCGTTTTTATACAAAAACAGACTCATTAACTTATCTCTCATTAATTAGTCTCATTAATACACCAGTTTCATACCGTTTTAATACAAAAGGAGTCTCTCAGTAACTCCATATAGAAGTCGACAGGGTGGCTCATGTTAAGAACAGAAGTAAAGTTATCATTTTGACCACCAGAGCATCGGGCACGAGTCTCATGACTGCAAATCTGACGCAAATTTGAATATAAATTATTTGATAAGCTAGATGAACTACATATACTAGGAGGAATATGCAATTTGTCAAAGAAATATTGCAAACTAGCCTATATTTCTTAAAGAAAGAGCTTTGACTTAAACCTATCAAATCGTTTTTCTGACGCTTCGTACTTCAGGGTACACATTAACTCAAGAAATAAAGATAGGATGTTATTGCAATGCATAAGTTAAGTTTTTCTTGTAATCATGTCTATCGTTAGGGCATTTGTATTTCTTCCCGTTCTTTCTTCAAATATCTCGTTATTCCTCTTCCCTATTGCAATCCTCAACACTTTTCCTCGTCCATGCCTTCAAATCACTTGCCAAGTTCTTTCCCGTTTCTCCGTTTTCTTCTCATACCCTCAACCTCTGCATTTATTAAGGTGGTTGCTGAAGATCCTCTCCATCTGCATATGTAGTTAAACCATTGTAGCTTCTTCTTGATGTTTCTAGTAATCTCTCTTTCTAATCTGCTAGTCTTTTAATTTCATTCAGCACATATTCATTAGAGTGGTTGTCTTTACAGGAGATATTGAGCATTCTGCAATGGCATCTTATTTAAAACGTTGTTAATCTTCTTTCAGAACTAGTTTTGAATGTCCAGGTCTTGGGTCCATACAAGACTATTGATGCTAGAAGATCTAGCTTGACTCGCATTCTAACGTTACAACTATACCAGACATCAGTCAATTTAGCAAACTGTGCAGTTGCCATTGCTATTCGTTGTTTTGCCTCCATTTCGCAGGTTGCTTCAGCATTAATTATCAAGCCAAGATAGTTAACTCTATGTCCTGCTTTCAACTCTGCTCCATTACTTGGAACTTGATATCGCTGTTTTCTTGCTTTTGATCTCTATTTGTGCAATATACAGCTTAACGAAAAAAAGTAGAACAGATTGTGTAAAAGTACAAAAACATTAACGAGTGATTAAATAGGCTTCAATGGTTTGCTTTAGAAAACCCTTTCAACTTTAAAATTATAATGGCATTCCTTAATAAATATAAGAAAAAGGCTGAAACTTTGCAGGAAAAGAGACATGATTTTAATTACTAAACTATTTTCCAAACGTTAAAAATATTTTAATAGTTGAAGTCATTACTTGTCTCGGAAAATTATCAGCCCGGTTCTTATACTTGTTGACAGATTACATTTTCATATAACATATCAGTTACCACTATAATGGCATTTTAACACTTAATCTTTAGATATTCAGACGATACATCAAGTGAGAGCAAGTAGGTGTGCTTCGGATTTATACGAGGTAGGGCATTTTTTCTCTAATGTACGAAAGCAGACAGAACTTTTGTGATCTAACTAAATGCTGTCCCTAAAATATATGAGTGTATTACTATCTTAAAATATTAAAAAGGCCAACTCAGATCCTTTGCAGCTCAACAAGTATTCTTCTTCTCTGCTTTATTTTTAATTGTTTTTCTTATGAACTACTCAATACAAAAATTGAAATATTGACAAAAAGAACATATAATAGTTTCAAACTAATACACAGTGGCACTTAAACTTCGCTGACACTAATTAGAAATGAATAATTTGGTTACAGTTGCAAGTTGCGATTATTCCTTTTCCCATAAGCATGAATTCTTTTTACAATATCATATTTGAGAATATCCTTGCAGAACGTTCTTTCAATGTCATCAAGGTAGAAATTGTTAGTCTTTTCTGTCCTATTGTTGAGTGCAAATATGTTTTAATCGGACGCAATCCACGAGACGAGCGCTCAGAGAAACATAATGCTGCTGGGAATAAAGGAACGAAATGTTAATTGCTTAGGCCGTAGAAACTGAGAATTTGTTTAAATATTCACCGTGTAGCTGATGTCAAAACTGAAACTATATAATTTTGGTTTTGGCCAGACGACATTGTAAATTTGCCCAACTGACGTTGATTATGACCCAACCAGGGAGCAACACCCCTTACGCTCTTGTTTCATACGTCTATGAGAGCAAGCGGATAGACATTAAAACTAAAGCTAAAGGTATCAGACAACCTTATATTGCATGAACGTAGACCAAGTGGCTCATAGATTGGTCAACTTCCATACATTTCACAAAAGTGCGTCAAGATTATCAAAAACTTTTCTAATTTATGCTAAAGGAATCACTAGGAGTGGTCATGTTTCAATGGTTGAATGGGTTGTAAGTTATTGATTGCTTCCCCCATCCCAAGATATGTGTGTGTCAATATCTTTTTAAACTTGCCTTATAGCACACTGTTGTCAAGAATAGAATAACTGAGTAGTAAGCGTCTGTGGCAAAACTAATACTTTCCACTTTTTTGGCTGTACATGATACTGGAGTCAGTTTAAAGCCTGTTGGTATTTACCTCTAGAATCACTTCCGCGTAATAAAAAGCATCTTTTACCTGACTTGCACGACGATTTATCAGTAGATCTAGACACACGATTTTCTGAACAAGACCTGTTGTGGTAAATTATACACCATATTGACAAATGAATTAACTGGAATTGGCAACCTTTATTTGAAGTGGTGACTGGAATGTCTTGTGAGTTTTTATTCCCTTGATTTATTAATGGGATGTAAGATTAAGTAAAACAAAACGCACTCGCAATCAGTCCGGATGGAAA
Organism: Chironex yamaguchii; assembly: GCA_024741275.1. Classification (NCBI taxonomy): domain Eukaryota; kingdom Metazoa; phylum Cnidaria; class Cubozoa; order Chirodropida; family Chirodropidae; genus Chironex; species Chironex yamaguchii. The sequence continues at coordinate 9,029 of JANTCA010089005.1, read as the reverse complement.
GCTGGCAGATTAGATAAGAAAAATCATAAAAATCATGAATAATTCAATGTCCAATAAAGAGTTTGACCAGGATCTGAACTCATTGAAGACAATTAAAGCTAAAAGTGGCAGTGTTTGTGGGGATCTGTATCTTTCTATACGAATTATGTTTCAACTCAGACTAATAACAATGTTAAACCGTTGACGTTGTTACAGACTGACACCAAAATTAGTATTGCCATATTGTTCAGAAAGTTGTAACCATACCAACGACAATAATGATGCTAAAATATTCGACTCCAAGGAGAAAAATAGTCTTGTTGCTAAGACCAAACGGGGATATGAAAACATTTGCCATTAATCTATTGGACCACTTTCACACCCAATTTGAAACCGAGATTCCAGCTTGAGAATGAGGTTAACAATGATGTGCCGAAACATTATTTTGCTCTACATTGTGTTTACCGAGTGGTCCTCATTATTTCATTGGCTAAAATAATGATTTTCATCACTGTCTCTTATTAGCATTATGTTGTCATTTAACTCGGCATCAGCATAATATGGTTATCAACATTTTAGATTATTTTTGTAAAAGGCTGACTTGTGTCGTGTTTTGCCTATTACGGCAAGTTCTACTCGATATGCTTTCAATTCAATGAGATGTTGACTCATCCATTTACAGTAAAGAAATCTCAACAAATTCCTGACACTAGACTGATCACCATCACTCGTGTTGTGTGTGCTAGACTAAGAAGGCTTCATTTTATAACTGGGCTGCAGCTTAACGTTTTTCATGGTGCCGGTCAAAGTGCAATTAATATAATATTTTTGCAAGATAACTTGTTGGGTTAGGGTAAGTGGAGTAAGCCTCACGCCAAGGCCAAAAGACTAACTCTAAAGTGATTTGTCCAGTGTAGGTTCAAGGCTCCGATAATACAACAAAATTATAGCTATATACAAGTGTGTCTATTCCGATCTATACACAAATAGTAGCAAAATTTCCATCATAAGATAGTAAATCCATAAACTCGTGTAGACTTCACACAGGCTCTTAGGCTCGCAACTCCCGACTAACACAGCAAAACAAGAAGATTCTTTGAATAATACCTTAACATAACGTAAGAACAACTTTGGGACTTAGGGTAACGTATTCACTCTTGCCACTGATGCATTTTTAACTAAACACAAGCCCCCTTTTTATTTAATACTAGAATTCATATTTTGTCAAGATAATGTGTGTATCCGTGAATGATGTAAACACTTGAAGAAAAGGCATCAGCTCAGCGCCATTTGAGTAATTGAATCATCAAATACGTTATAGGAGTGTGATCATCATTTTCGGCATCGCCTGATGCCATCTATATGTAGTTAGTCTGCTAGTATGGACTGTATTTTTGTATCCAGATGCCTGAAAAAGGTTATTATGAAATTTTCTTGTCTCTGTGATGTTATCCCTCCAATCGATAGTTGGTTTCCTATGCTATTTTCCTTTTCAGTCTCAACTTTTGTCCATCTTTTTTACTTGTTTCTTCTTGATTATGTGTCCAACGTAATGAAATTTTCTATTCTAGTAATTGTTGATTGTTGGCGCTGTCATCAATAGTCCGTGACTATGGATGAGGACAAAAATAATACGGCTCTACACAAAAGCCATCCTGAGCCAGACCTGCAAATATTTCTACAGTTGCATACGTCCTGGCCGGCAGTAGTAGTGGCGTGCTGGCGACCATTTGCTTGCAAGTATTTATTTCATTCTCACTTCTTTCACCATGTTTTCTTATACTGCCTCTCAATCTTGCCTTGCTTGCAGCTAGAACTTTGTTGTTCTCTTCATCGATTTGCTTTGGTTTTAAGTGCCGTGAGATGACCTTTAAACCTCAGCTTGTGACCACTGCCTTCTTCTGCCTTTACTATACAATACTAGATTTTGGAAGTGATTGTTGACAATTCTAATTAGACTCACATGCTGATCCCTTATACTTTTTTAAAGTACCTCTACATCAGGGACATGGGACTGCCATTTGATTCTTTTGCAGTTGTCTAAAGTGCCGAACTTGTACTCTGACGAGTGCTTAATTTTGTCGGTAACAAATGCTATTGTGTGTATAGAAGTACTGGTAGCACTATAGCATTACAAAGTTTCATTTTTGTTTTGTATGCGATGTCATTTTTGTTTGTGTTACTGACCGTGCTACACAAGCAAGTGAAAGCTTCTTCCTGTTTCATTGATTGGACCGGTTGCTTCACTATTGTTTGTTGGCTGGTATAGAAGCTCCGTTTTGTTAAATTGATTTTCAACCGGCAGCAGCAACTGCAAAACGATTAGTGACTACTTGAATACGTTGGAGGCTTTTGTTAGCTACATACAAACGATCGCGCCAAGCTGACAAGTAAACGCTAATACAAAAAGAGTGCTGAGGCGCTCCTGATAGAGCCTTATGGTTTAACAGAGCTCTTTCCACTAGCTGACAGCTGCTGGAGCAGATTGTTATGGATTGAACCCAATGGAAGACTGTGAAAATAACAGCATAGTAACATGGTCTTACTGAAGACGTATTATTTTACAATTGTAACTTGAATTTTTCTTATTTATGAATCAAAATTGTCTTGGGAATAGGTTGAATGTAATTTCAAATGCATAATATATTGTTTCTAAAATCTTGATTTTTGGCCGTATATTCCTAATTCCTTCAATCCATGCTCACGGCAAAGATTGAGGTCTGGACACGACTGCCCGAGTAAACGTGGCGAGAAGGCCACACGATTTCATTGCAAGATCTATATTTACAAGGAATAGTTGTATGTTTGAGATGGCCCTGTAGGGGATGAAGATTTTGTATCTATTGCAAGTAAAAGTGCCCTAGGACAAAAGAGGTACACAAGTTAGGAAGAAGGCTGCCTCTAAGCTGAGGCAAACTTCGACACAGGAATAATGGTAAGGGCTAGAACTAATTTATCTCGTGAAGTTTTAAATTCGTCTGGTGGCACGAGCTCTTATGATGATATCATTGGAGACTTAAAACAGGATTCTTTCATAAGTTATTGTCGAAGATTTTAATAAATCAACTGGCCGAATTTGTAAATTGGCTAATAAAATACTTGAGACGATTGTAAAATTGAGGTAGAAGTTCCGTACAGTAAGCCGGAATGGAGGCTAGGCCTAGGACCGACATCAGGCGATAACATCCACCTCAAGACAGTTGGCAGTGATAAGTTCAACAACATCGGCGAAAAGGGCACAAAAAGGTTTAGGAAAAGTACACAATAGTCAAGTCGAAAGACAGTAAAGATATAGCTACAATCCTGATGAAAGAAAAGGTCCATTAAAGTAGAACTGAGTTCAGTTTATTAACTCGATGCGGGCAAGTATTGCTCATAGCCAGTCTTGGCGAGGGGAGATTGTTCTTAAACTCGATCTTAACCCTAGAAATCATTTCGTCTAAAGCACAATTTCATTGCAAATATTTTCAAAGCATCTACAGGTAGGAAATCAGGAAGTTAAAAAGAGAGAAAACAGTTCGACGTCAGGCGGGTTTTGTATCAAATCTTTGAATGGGTTAACGTAGGAGATCAGAACCACTAGCTTATACCGAAAACGATTTTGAAACAAGTTGAACTTTGTAAAGATTAAATTATGTTCTTTAACAGATATAATATCCTGTGCAGCTATGTCCAGACACACAAATGATGACTTGCTGTGTCTTTCATTTCTCACACTACTGAATTGTGCTTACAAAATTAAAACACTGCAAGTCAGTTAAGTTCTGTGACATTTTTATTAAGTTCATTGGTATTGATGAATCTGACCATTTACAAGAGATGGCATAAATCTCTATCCATTTTTAGAATAAGCTTTTACATCATGGCAGTGATTTAAAGAATTGATAAAATTAGGGTCCAGAAGTTGTAAGTTTGATGATACATGCATCTTATGACAGGCGCATGAAACAGCATTTGACCTGGTCCCTTAATCTTAATTGTGCTAATATCTGCAGTTTTTCTCTAGGTGCAACTTGTAATAATTGCATTTAACTGCAACGTAGTATTGTATTGTATAATCAGGTAACTGGAGGTTTTCCAGCCCTTAGATGCCCATTAAAGAAGCCTTCAAGTCTTCAATCGAAATTGTGTTAAAAGTAAATGAGGATAAAGTTGTACTTTAATGTTATATATACTATTATGCTTTCAACTATTGTTGGATTTAACATTTAGCATGATTATGTTTATTTTAAGGAATTTAACATGCAAATCAAATTTTCTTTTTATCATATTATTGCTATGTATATAATCTTTGTGGTCCTTGTATCATATGCATAAATGGTTTGAAGTGGTTACATTAATGTTTAAGGCTGCCAAGAAGGTTGAGTGGCCCCAGGAACTATGTGCTTTATGTTCAGACTTCATTGCTGCAGCAAGTATTGGGTGGCCATTGGGACGGTGTGTAGTGGGAAGAATTTTGATCTCTTGCTGTATGAGGTATAGTGTTCATTTGGTGGCATCCAGTAGTTATTCTTAAGCCTGAGTTTTGTGTTTGTTGGAGCTTTTGAAGTTTCAATGTGAGATTTGGGAAGGCCATGATGGAAAGTGTTACTCTGTTGTTCGATTTTTCTGTGATTTTTCTGGCATTTTTTTTCCAATTCTTCTTCACTTGGCTGAACCTCCTGTCTTTCTGCTTCAGTCAAAGACACTAAATGCCATGTGTGCTTCTCTTGCTTTCAGAGATTTTCCTCCAGCCAAGCTGCTAAAATGTTCTTGTTTAATTTGATTGTTTTACCAATCACATCTGAATTTTCTTTTTGTTTAGATACCAGATCACCAGCTCACTGCTAAACAAAACAGTGAATACCATTGACTATACAGACTTAATTATATGGAGACTGACATCACTATGCAGTCATTAGCATTCAACAACAGAATTTTTACATATAGGCGATGACAGACATGTGGTAGTCTTTGACTCATGGGTGTTTTCTTGCCGAAAATTGCTACATACTTTTGCTATTAGAAACATCTTTTTGAATCATGAGGTTTTTCAGAGTTAGACTCCTCTGATATACTGAAAATTGAATTTCCACTACAAAAAAGGTTTGCTCTTATGTTATGAGGCCCCTAGACTTTGAGCCCCTCTGGCAAGTTGCCACCTTTCCCCCTCCCCCTTTTGGCAGTCATGTAATGTTGACCAGTTTTTCATTTATCTCAGTGTCAGACTTTTGTGTTCAGCAATAACATTGATCGTTAATGGTGATCAATTTGTTTTTCTACTGGTTAAGATGATGTTAGCACTTTGATTGCTGTTCATTAGTTACAAAATTGTGCATTATTATAACTGTAGTGGTCAAACATGAATTGCTGTTGAATGATGCTACCCAGTTATCATAATGTCACATGGTACCTGGACAGTAAACAAAAACATCTATATCAAATTGATTTGTTTCATTGACCCTCAAATGGGGGCTTCAGCTTCAGTTTTAGTGCCATGGCTTATATTTCTAAATATTTACCCTCTTAGGTTCTTTTAGCAGCTGCAATATGTACCAAATCAGGAAAAGGTAAGGCATTTTTTCAGAAGGTTTTGATGTTTCATTTTCTGTTTTCTTGGTTTCCATGTTGTATTTTTAATCCCTTGGTTATGAAAAGGAAGATCATTAGGAAATAGATGTTGCTTACATGGAAGTCAACCCATATTCATGTCAAAGACTCGTGAATGTAGAAAATTTGTGTATATTTTGAAAATGTGAATTTGATGACTAATTATTTCTCGCCAAACTAAGTGTTTGTTGTAACTTGCATTGCCAATTCATTTCCTATCATTTAACATGAGAAATACCTGACCACATTCCCTTAATAAGTAATTTTACTCTCTTTGAGGTATATAGATCAAACTTGGCATATTCATCACATCTTATTGTGCCTGTTCAGTATGTTCTAAATTTATAGACACAATCTTGTTATTTGTTGATTTTTGGTTTTTGAACCAGATAATATTTCCAACATCTAATCTGTCAAGTACATATGTAATTAGATTCATTTATTACTCCATGTTTGATGCACTTTCGTTAGTAAGTCACAGACAGTGAGTTGTTTTTGCTTTATTTTTAGTTCTTGTAAAGATATGTAGCTATTTTTCATGTTTAGGTTTATATAGAAAGGTGAACAACAAATATAGCTCTACTATTTGCTGCATAGTTTTACTGATACCAAAAAATTTGGTTTTAGCTGCATTTACATTGTAGGACTTAATGTATACCTGCTGTCAACATTTCTTTCAAAGGACATAGATGTTTCTTATGCTATGCATGTAATAATATAAGGGATCGACCCATAATTAAGACCTCACAATGCATCAAGCTCAGTCCTTTGCTGAACATGAGTTGCTGTAACATTGTTTTTAGGAACCCTGAAATGCTAAAAGGTCAATAATTTGTTTGGTCCTCCCATTGGTTTTAGGGAGCTGGGTATGGACCCTGACAAATAACGGCCAATACATGAGTTTGTTGTCAAACTTGTGCCAGTCTAGCATCGGCAATGGTTTTTAGAGAATTTAAATGCTTGATAGCCACCAGTGGATGTATTATTATATATTCACAGCAGACACTTAATATTTACAGTACTTATTTACTCTCTTAAACTTACATCCTTTATATTTTGTTACTAGCCCTTCTTTCAAGACAGTTTGTGGAAATGAACAGGTCAAGGATAGAGGGTTTGCTTTCTGCATTTCCAAAACTTATGAACACTGGAAAACAGCACACATTTGTTGAGACAGAAAGTGTTCGATATGTTTACCAACCACTAGACAAGCTGTTTATGTTATTAATTACAACCAAAGCTAGTAACATCTTAGAAGATTTGGAAACTTTGAGGCTTTTTTCTCGAGTGGTAAGTAACTGTACTTAATAATAGCCATTTTTAAAAAATTTAGATTCAAATACCGTACTTTGCTCTGATGATGTGTGAAAAAGGCCATGGTGACAGGTTGTTGAAAACAAATACAGTAAAATGAGAACAAGACTTTTATTTTGAACAAGAAGTTGATGTAAAAAGCCTTGTATTGTAAACATATCATTTTGCTTATGATGAAAATTTGTAAGTTTTTAAAATAGGCAAATATAGTCGTTTTTTTATTTAGTATTAAAATGCTGGATTATTTTTGTATCACTTAACTAATTGTAGTATTTGTGGCTTTTTTGCTCATTGGTTATTGCGTAGTCCAAAACAGAAGGTGAACTTGTCTTCAAAGAAAGCCAAGGCATGCCAGACATAAAATTCATAGACAAAGTAAGCTGCAATCTTAAGGAATTATCTCTACCTTAAAGCAAACAATGAAACTCAAATAAATACCTTACAGCTACCTATGTGCTAAAAAGGGATGCATCAACCACTTACACAGTAAGTATATATTGTAGAAACACTGAATATGACTCTGAAATTGAGTTCGGCCCTGATTTTGCTTTATGATTTTTAATTAAGAAGGATGGGTACAAATATGAAAATGGTGATGGAACTGTGCCATCAGTGAGCTAAAGATTATAATAGGGATAAAGATTTGAAGTCAAATTTATGTTAAGAGACAGATGAATCATAAACATTCCTGGCTTTATTTTACTGGGATGATGTCATTAGTACCATTTGCGACGGTCTGAGATATTTGGTTTTTATTTTAATTCTTGTTTTTTAGGTTCCTGAATATTGCAGGGTGCTGGAAGAAAATGAGATTTTGGATAATTCATTTCAGTTGATATTTGCATTTGATGAAATTGTAGCACTTGGATATCGGGAAAATGTTAATTTAGCACAGATTAGAACTTTTATTGAAATGGACAGTCATGAGGAGAGAGTAATAAATGCAGTAAAAAGGGTAAGACTGATTTAAAAATCCTATTGTAATATTATACAATTGGAATAATGCATGGACGTTGGATGTGATTCATTCTCAACTTAATTTGAACATTATTGTATTTTTACTATCTTATTTGTAAATAATTACCAAATAGTACTTATGGTGCCATGATGGTAAAAAACAACTAGTTTTGGATGTAGCAGGTGCCATGTCACAGTAACTAATTCTGAAAAAAATATTGCTTAGCAAGTTTAGTCATCATTTTGATTTAATAGTTTTGTTGGTACTAACACTTTGATACTAATTGAGTTTCTGTAGAATATTTTGTGTTTTGATAGCAACACTCTTTTTTCTCACGGTGAATACAAACAAATACTAATTGTGCGTAAATCAGGAGACAAATTGTTGGTGCAAGTCTTGGTATCTCGCCTTCGACAATTAAAGTGTTAGGTTTTAATTTTCTTACCCCTCCCAATACTATAATTTTAAATTATGTCCAATAGTAGAACATCATTTTGAATGCATTTTACCACGTGATTAAGATGTGTGTGGAACAGTTGTTTTCCACCTTAAAATGATAGGTAAATGACAACTTTCATACTTCGTGTCTTTGCCAAACCCATGTTTTTACTTTACATTAGTGTTTTTTTCTTGATTTAACATGTACATCTCAGGTTGTCAGGATAACTAACAAAACAGATATGTACATTAAAGGTAGGCTGATGTAATGAAGGCTAAAGAACTTGTCAGTGACATGACACTGTACCTATAGAATAAGAATAGAATAAGATATAGAATAAGTTGCTCACTTGTTGAACATTGTCTTAATGCCTTAAAGCATGAGTCGAGTGAGAAAAAGAGAATATATATATTTGTCAAGAGTGGGCATTACCACTATAGCTGCAATCAGTGGGAGCCGACCGGGCTCGAACTTGCAATCCTCGGACTTAAAAGCTAACACTCAAACCTCCGTGCCGTCACGGCACAAAGGTTTGGTGAAGGACATTCAAAGTCCTTGGTATTACGAGACGAAACCCAGCCGTGGGTAAGGGAAATTCATTAATCTATTTGTGTGTGTTTCGGCTAAAGCCTTCATCAGTGTCAGATATTTGTAATACCTCAACAGACACAGCGCTTTTTATATATATTCATCAAGAGTGGAGCATTACCACAATAGCTGCACTAAGTGGGAGCCGACCGGGCTCGAACT
>JANTCA010088994.1:0-13875 GCA_024741275.1 Chironex yamaguchii | reverse complement strand
CTGGGCGGTTGCTATTTTTCATGTGCTGTTTGTTATTTACATGCATGATTTACCTTGTTGGTGATATGTGCAACAAGATCTTGACAAAAGTGGACAAAACCCCCGTGACAGGCAAGAAGGAGTAACAAAGTAGTCATTATTTGTTAATGTATGTGTTCCTAGAGCAGCATTGAAAAGACCTGGGCTGTGGTGAAGGGGTGGGGGGAGGTGTAGGGGGCAAGAAGCATCTGTCAGCAAATGAAACCTTAGATCTGCATTTTTCAGCAAACTGGTAAATTTTGACAATTTCCCCTGGTAATTTGTCGGAGCTCTCTATGAGTGGTTCACAGAACATAGATGTATCCTCAAATACTCTAGTAACAGCTAACATTAATAAATGAGAAAGGCCATTACGCCTGGTTTACATATAGCCTGTGATGCCAGGATGATGGAGGATGACAAAATGGCAGAAAGCAACTGCAGGTAACCTTATAGCACCAGGCTTTATTAAAGGAAGGCCGTTATATGGAATTCTACAAACTGAAAAATAGTACTTTTGGAAAGAAGAGCTTGATATTTACAGAAATGGATTTTGTGGAAATTCACAGACAGTTTACAATTTGCTTTAATTTTACAAGCTAGTGTCTAAGGAAAAGATCTTTTTGATGAAAACTAAGCAAAGCAAGACATAAAAATCGGGGTAAGAGAACCAATAAATAAACACACTTCTCAGTCATGGCAAGTTCTAATGACCACAAACAATGACCATGCCCTTTGTCGAAAAATTGAAAACATTACACCCCCTCTGCAATGCTGCCTTCCCAACAGCTCTGGAAAAGACATCTACTAAACTTAGAGCTGATATTTTAATGGCAGACTTAATGGCAATTCCCCTTAATGCATTGATATTATGGAACCCATCCTTCTCATCAGAAGCACCTGTTGTTGGTAAACAGTTAAAGTTTGTTTTAGTGTTCTATTAGCAAGTTCAAGACAGAAACAACTTTTTATTCTAGAAAGGTAACAAGGATAGTACTTGATATAACCATTGACTTTTTTAATTCCATAAGTCTAATTCCATATCATCACATTTTTTCTAAACTACAATTTTCACGATTTTAAAGTATTTTGAAGCTTGTTTAAAGCATAGTTCTTTGTTTCATAAAGTCAAAGGTGTTACAGTTGCCCTATGAGGCACTTTGATATATCAACTTTCAACCCCCTCATTGCCATCTTTTCATCATCTCCTCAAAGCATCACCCTTCCTCAGTTCACTCTGGGATAGATGTAAACCACATTCTGCTTGACCATCCATCCTGTTGCTATGCATTTGACCACATGATGCTGTGGGCCAATCTACCGCTTCTCCATTTTAGGTGGCCAAACCACATTATTTTCTCTCTTGTTGTTTTCAGGAGTGTCTCAAGGTCATCAGTCAGTTCAAATATCCTTTACTTCACTTCTGCAATGGAAATCCCTTGTAGTTAGCAACAAAGTACTTTGTGTATTCATGTAGACCTGTCTTCAAAATCTTTTGGAAAGGTATGTTATTGAGTATGATACTGTATTTACATAGTAGTCAATATCACTTTAGATGGTCTCCGCTACTTGAGGTGTGTTTACAAGATGTCTGTCAATCTCCTTCATTGGATGAAAATGAGGAAGATCTATTAAACAGGTTCTAATGCAAGTAAAGATAATTGCAGATGAGACTGAAAGAAGGAGCTAACGTTGCATTTTCTGCCTTAATTTTTGTATGACAAAAGTCTATATGGAAGCCTATACCTTGCACTGGCCACTTTAGCTAGACATTACACTACTACTCATCAACATAGGAGGTTACATTTTAAAGTTGTTTTATAAATTGGCTCAAGCATTTTTTGAGTCCCTTAACTGAGTTATGTGTTTTTCATAGGTCACGTCAGATAAAAAAAGCTTTTAAGTATGTTTTAGCGCAATGTCACAAATTTTCAAGGCAATTTTCAAGTTTTGTACCACAAAAAGATTGCTTAGATGTTTAATAAATGTCATTCATCTTTCCATGTAAAATTGTAAATGTCATGATTTTCATGTATCTAAGAAGTGTTTAAGTGTGGCTCAAAGTTTTGAAATGAAAAGGAACTTAGAATTTGTTTTATTTTACTAGAAAGGTTTATGACATGCTTTGCTTTTTTGACAAGAGGTCAACAAAGCATATCTGTCAACAATACAAAATGACTTTTTGTATAAATTTTAAGTTTTAAGGCATCATTTACCTTGTCATCCTATATCTGGGAACAACTACTACTTTGTGCATCAAATTTTTACAAGTGTTAATTTTTATCTGATACAGTGAAACCTGCCCATAAGGGTCATGCAAGGGACTGACTAATTTTGTCCATCAAAGAGGGGTTGTCATTTTGTACAGTTAAGTTATACAAGCGGGGAAATTGTTGATGATGTCATTTTTCAGCAGAATATGGACAAAATAGCAATGAGGAATTTTGTAGCAATACTTTGTATAATAAACTTTTAAAGCTGTAAAATAGTCAGCTATATTTCTTTGTCCTGAAAACACATCTTATTGCAACATGTTAAGTTATTGCACCCTTCACCTTGAAGACACGCCTTGGTATGTCAATGAAACTCTGTTTAAGCCCAAAGGTGGCCAACTGTTGTGTGAATGCTGCTGTTTTTAGTGTAATATATAACTTTTGAACTTGCATTGATTGAATTGTTGATTCAATTGTCTCTACTGATGTTGATTGAACAATTGACTGTTGAGCACAAGGAAAATATTAACGTGCTTTGTATGAAAGTGGTCACTGACTTCATTAGAGAGGTAACCTTCCACAAATGTAAATTACTATGTAAATTGTAATGGCTGGTTGCACTGTACTTGCTACATATAGTTGCCAACAGTTATCTTCAGTTTATATTGTGTGAACTATCTGAAAGTTTTGTTTCTTGGCATCTTGTTGTTAATGGTTATATTTTTATGTAATTTGGTGCAATTGGTTTAGATAAAGTCATTATGCTGATCCTTTGTATGAATTTAAAGCTGTGTTAAATAATGGAAGCAATTGCAGAAGTAGTTTAAATACTTAAATGAGCTACTTGTATAGTGGCATTGTAAGAATGTCATTTGTAAGGGTGAAAAAGTACAATTTTGGGGGTATATCCATCTATTCAATTTGTCACTGTTCTGTTTATCATCCCATGACTTATGGCATTGCTCCAAAAGCAATTTACTGTAGAACATGAAGCACCAAAGCATTTTTAGGCATAATGGTTCAAAGATTCTGATTATCATTGGTAAGACCAAGAGAAAGTCATGGTCATATTATTTGGCGACTGGGGGGCAAGGGGTGTGGCTTAAGGGTGTGCAACTAAATATTAAGTCTCCATTGAAACCTGGTGACAATCACATCCAGATTTCAGAGAGAAAATTGGAAATAGAACTGATCTCATTTTTTACAGGGTCATGATATTTGAGACATTTGAGATAAAAGAAATTTATGCTTTGTTGCCCTTTTTGGCACTTACAAATTATTAGCTTGGGTCTGGTTTGCCTGCTTCAAGATGTCAAGATTACTGCAATATTTGACTTCACATTTACCACAGTTGGCATATTAAGTTTCCAATCAAATAGTGTAACTTTTGGACAGTCATGCATAAGTGACGTGTACTCCGTATGCTTCCAAAATTTGGTGCTGGAAGCCATATTTTTTTATGAGTGTGACTTGTCCTGGTTATGTTATGTGTTGCAAAGAGTCAATGCTTGATTTTAGCTTTTTCCATTTTTAATGCTCATCTTATTGTCTTGAATTTCTTTTTTGCCATTCAAATATGTGATTTTCTGTCAAGCAGCGATTTAGCAATTTAATGGCTATAGTATCTTGCCTCACAACAGCTTTCCACTGTTCTTTTCTCTGTCTCAATTTTCCAATGCAGATGACACTGTGTCTTTTAGTTGTACCTTGTACAGTAAGATGTTGTTTTTCTATTTTTGGCACCGAGGCTTTGATTCATAGCAGCACTTGTTGTATACAGCAAAGAATGAACATTTAATGTCATGTTGTCTTATTGTCTTGATGTTTCCACTAGAGCTAAGTGACAATCTCAGTTTCATAGTGTAATATCTCTCCTTAGACCTCATAGAAGAGCTGATAAGAACAAGAGACAGAGAAACAGGCCATAATCTAAAAGTAAAACCATTTAAGCATGAGGCATCACAAGATTCACTAAAATCCAAGATTGCGGCCTAAAAGCAAATCGAGGCTAAACAATAATAACACACTTAGAACATTGGTAACTTCATTTGTTTTACCTTTAATTCAAATTCCAATCCTACAGATAATGTCATTGACTAATCTATTAATGGTAAGAACCATTGCTTTCCATAATTGACAATTTCTTTAAAAATTGCCCGAGTCACCTGAGTTTTCTCGCTGGCCTATAGGGAAGGCCGAAAACTCGGACGACTCAGGCGATCCTATTTTGCACTGTATTCAAATTGGAATTGGACACAAAATGTCATTTACTAATCTATCAAGTTAATAAGGACAATAAGGACATTGTTAGGGAGGCGAGGTTCCTAAATCACTTACAGCATGGAAACCTTGTCGAGTTTGTTGGAATGCATCTAGAAGAGCAATCTCTTATGCTAGAGTATCTGAGCTTTGACTTTGCATCGTTTGGGAAGCAGCTCATGGTATCAAATCTTCATGAATTTCTGCATCAGATGAAATGTTTGAAGTATGTGGGATTTGAGCATTTCCCAGGTGTCATAGCAAACAATGTTGTAAATGGAGTTAAGTATCTACATGCCAAAGGTGTTGCTCATCGAGATTTGAAACCAAGTGATGTTCTCTTATGGGGCGTCGCACACAAGCAACACCACAGATTTTTGAGCTACACAACAGAGGAGCAACGCTTATTACATCATAATGCCTTGTTTTTGAACTTCATGAAATCAAGGCAACATCCAGTTCAACACAAAAGCCACAAGCAACAGCGACAAATTCAAATAAACCTGTTTCTATTTTGTGTTGCTTGTCTCTTTATTGCAGCCAATCAGAGCTTTTCAGGTAAGTAAAAAACATGGCGGATTTTATCTGTGATGATAACATGGCCATATAGCTCTACCAGGACCAGGAGAATCTGTACAATTAGAACTTGAAGGAGTATCTTGACAGAAACAAGAGTTGAGAGTCTTTACTGTACATTGCTACAACCATGGGAAAAGGTTGGGATGGTAAGTGTGTACAAACTTTAAGATATACCTATAGCCTTTAGCATATGCATTTGTATGGCAACGGAATGTTGCTATCCCTCATTGACATCAAACCCTGCTGTTACTATTTAGTTTATATCTGCAAGTGGTTAGTGATCTTGAAGACTACATCAAATTGTGTTGCAGGTTAATATGGACTTGATTTATGATATCACAAATATGAATCTTCGTGCTTACTATTGTGCTTGATTTCACTCCAAAATAATATTATTGTAACAGACAAACAATTTCAAGAAGAACCGATTTCATAACATGAATCTAAGGCAGCATTTTATGCCAGAAGTAATATTGGAATCTTTTGACTGGCTATTGACTGTTGCACAATGTTTATTTTACAATGAGCTACACTAGTAAGTTTGCCTCAACTTTGTCTTTCATCATATATTGTAATCATGACTTAATGTCTAATTTTCATGAGAATTGTAAATGCTGTTACCATTGTCTTTCTAGAGGAGACAACAAGAAATCAGCTAAAGAGCATACACAGGTCTTATAGACGAGCAAGTCGTGCAGTGGCATCTTCAAAGAAAAGTGGTGCTGCTGCAGATAGCAAAAAAGTGAAGAAATTATGGAAGTGGTTTGATCATGTCGATGTTTTCCTTTGTCCCTATTGCAAAACAAGGGCAGGAGAGTCCAATTTGGTATGTATGGTACTCTGTACCTCACATTCCTTGCACTTTCAGTGTACAAATGCCAAAATTGCAAGAGATCTTAAAAGACAGCCCATAATATATATTCCAGGGAAATCTCATCACATTAGCAGTGCAATGAATGTCTTAAATGACATGCATTTATTATGCTTTAATGTATTCACCTCTGTGATATAAAAACACGCAATACAGAAGTTTTCCATGACATTGAAATGAGAATTCCTGAACCTTGTAAACTGACAGCTGGTTACCAAACAATGTCTATAGCTTCAATTATTTGCAAATAGGAACTAAGTAGGTGATGATTTTATGATTTTTGGCAATGCAATCATGAGATATTACATACAGCATACATATTTTTACCGGTAAAATATACAAATGTTGCTTACATATGTTACAATTAATGAAAGTATTCAGCAGTGCCTTGTTTACACAGGTATACCACTTGTTTCCACCAAAATCATTTTGGCCCATAAGGTCACTAGGGTACATTTTTTTAGTGAAGCAGATTGTTACATTTTTCACTTAGTACTTCTACCAAAGACTAGCTGTCCCTGCCAGGCAAGTGTCCTTTTGTCATTTATATAGCCCTTTACTTTATTCCTTACCCAATGTGCATTGGATGCATTTCTGTTACTATTTTGAGTACTATTCCTCCATTCACCTTGTACCACATGATGGGATCTAGGATCTTCATGATCAATTAGGGTATTTGGGGCAAAAACATCTCTCTTTGCTCGTAGAAAATTGTGAAGTGCTAAACAAGCCTTCGTTACAATGACAGCTTTGTCTGGCTTTAGGTGCATTGCATGCTGGAACACTCCAAACCGTGCAGCAAGAATACCAAACACATTCTCAGAAATGCGTCTAGCCCTTGAAAGTCTGTAATCAAAGACCCTCCTCTTACGCCTCTCAGTTTCAGCATCGTCATCAACAAATGCTGTCAATGTCTTTTGATATGGATAAGGTTTCAGTAGGTATGGTTTAAGGGGAAAGGCATCATCACCAACTATGAAGAAAGGGACTGCTTCATTGTCTCCAGGCAATGGTTTTGGTTCAGGAATACATAGCATGTTATTTGCCAGTGATGAATCCCTATAAACTCCTGCATCACCTGCCCTCCCATTTGAACCAATGTCAAAGTAAATTATGTTATAATTGGCGTCAACAACAGCCAGACATATTACACTTTGATAACCAAATATTTATAATATTCAGAACCTTGGTTTGGTGCCTTTATTTCAATGTGCTTCCCATCAATAGCACCTATACAATTGGGCAAGTTTCATCTTTGCTCAAATCTGCAATGGACTCCCATTGTGATCTTGTAAAGGGAATCTGTAACAGTAAGGGAGTTAAATCAATATAAGTTACTTCCACAGAACATTAAAATATGAAATAAGTTGTACTGCCTTCATTTTCTTTTGTTTCAGGAAAACCACAATAGAAGTAATAGTGCTGAGGCACATGTACAAGCTGAAACATTTGTGGACTCTGAACAAATAAGCTTTACTATAGAGCCATAGCCATATCAAGCTAATGAGCAGATGGCGGTTGAAAGCATTTCCCTGTCTGAGAGTGGTACAGATGGCCAGGAGAAAGAAACAAGACAACCTGAGAATTGCAGCAAAAAAGGATGATGCCCCAAAATTTAAAAGGGAAAAGGTAGAAAAAGCAGAACCCTGCATCAAGAGCAGTAGTGCTTCTAGAAAGTCTTGCTAAAAAACCTAAGGTGGAGAAAAAAGAGAAGAACAAAAGTGAAAAATTTTGCTCCTATGTGGCAGCTCAAATTAGATACCATGAGCTCCAGTAGGCAGAGAATTGCAAGAAACAAGAAATTGTATCAGAGCTGGAGTCAGTTAGTGATGCATAGTGGTATGTGAGAGTAGGGGATCATACAATAATTATGTTGATATGCATGGAAGGAGTAAGGTATGGCATGCTCATTTGAGGACATGTCCAACATTTCTTGCAAAAAGCTATACTTGACAGTGTCCTGCCTATCTGGGGGAGGGCTTTTAAATTATCAAAGCATGATTATTGTATTATCCTTATATAAGTATATTTAGCTGTCTAGAATTATGTAGTGGTTAGTGCTACAGTATTTCCTATATAAAACTAACACACTAGACTAATCAATATATTCCACTCAAATCTACCTTGATATACTTGTCATGAAGGACTTTGTAAATTTTTTTTGCATGTCTCTATCATGATTTTACGTACTGTGTTATCGGAGATACGAAATAGATACCTCAAGTCTGTGAATGAATTACCTGAAATGAAAGAAGGCACAAAATAAAGTGATAGTGCTACAAAAACTAACATGTTTATTTTATGTGTGATTTCTTCTTCATTTATTACAGTGTTGAATATGTTGTGCAGTACTGTGTTATTGTTGTCGCTATTTGGTGTAATTGGTTACAAAAGTGATTAGATTGGCCATAATTTAATTTCTTATTGTTTACTGCACATGAATAAGCTGTTTCCGCAGAGGAGAACTATTCTGGCTTTTTTTAACTAATCTGGCTTCTTTTTTAAACAATTTGGTGTTATTCCCATCATGCAAATTTCACAACCATTTTCTAGCTCTGAAAATCTCTGAATACTTTTTAAAGGATATCAATTGGCTTCAGGTAAAAAAAGAAGCACAAAATATCATTTTGAGTTTCCCTGAGTCTCTGAATGATAAACGCGACATGAATGAGCTATACAGTTTAGAAGACGGCTTCGATTTGCTTAGGAAGCATAATCTCATATCCAATGGAATTTATACCTATGTCAGCAAAGGGTACAAAATTTTTTCTAAGGAAGGACGAAGCGAGCTTGAAAGACATTTAGAAGCAGCGTCTGAAAATAAGTCTTTAGTACATACAGTACCACAATACAGCTTTATCATCGGAAAGCATACTGGTTCCTGGTTTGCTTTAGACACTCATGTTATAGACAAAGACCTTAGTGGGAATGGAAATGGTCTATTGAAAGTGTTTGGAGATCCTAATCTTGCTGCTCGTTGGATTTGGAGAAGACTGGCCACATCTGGTGTTAAGAGTGGATACCTTGAACTAGTGGACATTTCCTTATCAGAGTACACAACTGAGAACTGTCACAGACTTGTGAGAAATATTGTTTACTTTCAAGATGCATGCGGCAATGTCTTTAAAGATTCAATACTGCCACAGTACAAAATCTGAAATTCCTTCTGTGCAATAGTTGAAGTTTCATCACTGGAGGCGAACACATCAGCGAAATGTTACTTCGTTGCAAGTTAGGGTTTGCAACCAAACAACGTTAAGATCACCTTCCAGAGAAAGGTAAAATGCAGTTGTGCAGCATTCAAGTATACGAGGATCTGTAGCCATTCTGTCACCGTTCCAGAGAGGCACAATATTTTGTCGCACCTATTGGCAAGCGTAAAGATTTCTAGCTGTTCCTCACTGACTCACCCTGAATCTGCAGCTGGTAAAGGACATACTTTTACTTCTTCCACATTGAGGTTTTGTTGAGTCTGAACCACAATCAGTCTTAGTTATTCAAAAGCATGTTCTGACCATTCTCTTTAAAGAACATGCAGTGTGTTCATGGCTAAATGTTGTCCATCAACAGCTGATAGGTCTGGAGACAGAAGAACATGGCATGTCACAATTATTTTCCACATATAACTCGGTTATTCGAGGCAACATGTGACCAGCATGGCCCATCTCAATAACCATCAGCATTCAAGGTCTCAGCACGAGAAAGAAAAGGCCGCTGCAAGGATGAATTTAAATGCAACACATCTTTTGTTCTTTTTCAAAGAGCTTAAACTTCACACATCTATCTACTCTGATTGAACTTGGTTTCTTTGTGCTTTGTAGTTCAGCCGAAGCACTGTTGCAAATCAGAACGTGGAAACCATCACAGGGAATGTTGGCATGCCTTTAGTAGATTTTTCCATGATGCAAAGTTCAGTATTTATAACTGACAGTTTTAAACAGAGGGTTTTTGAAAATGTTCACTTTGCAAAATAGTGTTGGGGGAGGGGTACTTCCCCCCCCCGGTAAGTACGGCTCTGATTTTAATTCGAAGGTTTATGATTGTATTTCAGTTCTTTTGATGTGTGGTAGCTATAATATCGGTATCGAATTACTACTTAATGTGTACACAACTGAGTTCAGTTAAACGCCAGCAAAAGCATAGCTTTGCCGCTCGTAAGGCACAACAATAAGCACTAGATTTTCAGCTACACCTGTCAGAGAGATTTGCTCATACAAAATACATATCTCTTATGTCATAATCGTATAATCATTAACCTTTTTGCTTTGATTTCCTTCTCTCTCTTTCTTCATATTATACAAAATAAGCATTCAAAGGCAATATGTCAATTACAAAATGTCTCTTGTTTCAAACGACAGTTCAACAGACATTTCCCTTTCCTTTCGGCAATCTTGTATATCCTTTCTTTGATAATTTGCTTTTACTGATAATTGCTAGCTCCTTAGGGAGGTCTAATAAATGCCTCAGCTCTTTCTTATAACCATCTTTTAGATCGTCACACTTGCAGCACTTTTTGTCGATCTCATTAACACAATATTTGTTTTTTTCATTGGATTCAGACTTGTCAGTTACTACCCAATGAAACGTTTTTGCTGCCATCACCAGCTAATAACGTTTCGAATTTATAAACATATATAATTTCTTTTTTTTGCTGTGAAATTCAAAATATCTTATATCAAGTGGAAAACTAACTGAAGTGTGCAAATTTATAAAGCTACATTACGTTATGGACTGCTTCTGGGAAACTCTCTATGGTCCGGAGTTTACAGAAGTCATAATTAAAACGTTAATCTGAAATAATTACGTTTGCCATTTATCTGCTATCATTCTGTTCATAGAAACTGACTAGACAGTATTCTACACATAAGAGGACACTTTGGAAGTTTATGAGTCAAAGAAGTTAGGTAATTTGTATTTTGAATTGCAACACAACTGCTAAGACGAGGTATGTATATTTACTATATAAATACCTAAAGTGTTAAGACTAAATTAATACCTCTAAAAGTGAGCATTTGAATCGACGGGGGTCAGCAATGCCTATATCTCCTAATAATGACCGGCCGCTCGATATCGAGGATACCTGTCTATTCACGTGGCTAGCTACTGTGACTTATAGATGCCTGCAAGGAACACATTTACAATCACTCCTGCGAGTATTGTCCACAAAGCCAACTAAGAACTTGCGGTTTATACTGCAAAATAGCGCGTGCAGAACTAATTTGCAGTTGATGAACATGATTGATTAAACCAGTGCCAACAATTGGTTGAACTAGACTGGATACCCTGTGGTATTGTGCTAGACCAGCAATTCGACGGCTTCTAACAGTTTCGACCAATTTCCATCGCATGGCTTGGGTTGACCCATGGCCGATGGCTTTCAGGCACTTCGCGGGGACGATTCGATCCTAGAACCTCCTGATCAGAGCACAACCACTCTAACCACTCGGCCATTACCTATACCTCCTACCTATAGCAATAACCACAACAATGATATAGTGGCAGAGTGCTCGATTTAAGCGTGGAGGGCTGTGCTTACGAATCTACAACCATGTCGTACCAAAGGGTTAAAAAATGCTACATAATGCTCGCTGCTTAGCACTTTCGGAATAAATTTTCTGTAGCTTACTCGTTATCGAGAGAAGCTGATTCCCAGCCAGAGTTAGGAAATTTTACTAGGAAGTGAACTCTTCACGAGAGCGGGCTCCCATTACATTCTCTCACCATTGGCATTTCGTATGTGGTGACGCGGTTTCGAACTCGAAATTGAAGCACCAAGTATTTTTACACGAAAGGGTTAGTGCATTTGCATTTATTTTACGTCAAAGTTTGAGCAAAAAGTGGCGACAGCTACCCAGTGACGTAATGCCAACAGTTTATCTATCAACCTTGACCCACTAGTAGATATCCAGTTCTAGAATTGCATTTTTTGTGAAAATAGTTACCCAAATAAAACTTTGTAACCAGCCTTATTAATTTGACCAGTTAAACTCTATAACATAATAATGGATATTAAATTTACATTCTTCCTTGCCATAACCGTATATCATTTCATAATTCTTACACTTGACTGTATCTTCAGTTATTTCTGCCTTATACCCTTCTTTTCTCATATGGTTTTCTAAAATGAGAACAAATGTTTTCATATCCTGTTGTTTAACATTAGTCACTATAATTTCAACCTGTCTTATTTTTTTATTCACGTACTCAAACGATTCGCTGTGTGATTTTGTCTTTTCCTTACTTTCCTTAAGTTGTCTGATGATAAATGGGTCATGGCATCCTCGTGTACAGATAACGTCTTCCGTAGCTCGCTTGTGATCCTCTAATGACATGAAATACACTTTCGATGTGCATGACAATGTTTCTTTACACTTTCTCTGGCTTTGTTCAACCAGTTGTGATTTCCAGTGATGAACATGAAACTGATTAGTCCGAAGACGATCCAGTTTTGCAATGAATACTTCAGGGAAAATTTCAAGCGCCTTCCTCAGACCTTCAATTTGGTAATACTCCGCTTCATGATAAACCTAAGTGAATAGAAGACAGAGAGCACGCAACAGAAATAGAATAATAAAATATTCGTACATCAGAGGGGTAAAATCGGACTGAATTGTGAGCTATTGGTCCTAGTTCCCTATTGGGTCCTCCCAAATATATGCGATTCTAGACAGGCTCGCTAAGTACGTTAAGTTATTAGAAATTATTAGAAATTATTATTAGAAAGCCGTCAACATTTGCAGAGTATTCACTACAAATCCTATGTACTCAAGTAAGCATGGTCTCAAATTATGCAGAAGCCGTCGACATTTGCGAAGTGTTCAGTGCAAATCCCACGCACTCAAGTGAGCGTGGTCTTAACTTATTGGAAAGCCGTAAACATTTGCATAGTATTCACTGCAAATCCCATGTACTCAAGTGAGCATGGTCTTAAATTATTGGAGAGATGTCAACATTTGCCGAGTGTTTAATACAAATGCCATGTTCTTAACTTATTCTGGAGCCGTCAACATTTACCGAGTTTTCAATACAGAATCTCCTTTCTGGCTCCATAATAGTTTATGTATAAGTGCCTGTCTCGCATAATAAAGACTGCAAAATTTGCGGCCAATACTTTCATGTATAAGGAGTAACCTGAAATTGTGCAAACGGTACAGCCAACCTTTATCTTAAGCATTCGAAATACAGTCATTACTATATATTCAATAAGCAAATTTCGATTTTCATTGCTATAACGAGTCAAAGTAGATTCAGTGACGAGATTAGTAACGTTGACTTAACGTTCATTTCATTTTAAAATTTTATTTTAGTATTATTTATGCACGGTAGCCCCTTCAGTCATAATGATTGATTTTCAGGGGCCCGTGCCAAAAACTTTACAAATTAAAGCTCTACTAACACAACAGCAAAATATATAATTACAACTAATTACAATACTATTTATATCTGACTCGTTATCTTGCTTTTAAAAGACGATAAAGAGGGGGCTTGTTTGGCCTCGAGGCTAAGTTCAATCCAAGTTTTTGCTCCACGATATGCATACGTCTTTTCTCGATTACTAGTTTTCATGAAAGGTACTAGTAAGTCAATTTTGTCATTTCGTAGGCTGATAGTTTTGCGATCAGAATTTCTAATAAACAAGTGTGAGATATATTCAGGCGCGAGATTATTAACAGATTTGAATACAATTGTTGCTGTCTCACGTCTCATCATCTCTTTCACAGTTGACCATTCTAACTCTTTAATCAAAGCTTCAGCAGGAGCATCATAGACTCCTATTTGTGACAACTCTAGCCGCATGATTCTGCAATTTTTGAAGCTTATCTAGTCGGGACTCAGCACAGTACCCCCCTCCCTCCCCGACTCGTCACTTGTGGCAAAATTCTGAAAGTTTTTTCAAGGGGGAACCATTGGACAAAATCAGAGATACTCAAAGTA
>JANTCA010088984.1:0-13878 GCA_024741275.1 Chironex yamaguchii | reverse complement strand
CAACATTTCACTGAACATCGCTCAACATTTCACTGAACATCGCTCAACATTTCACTGAACATCGCTCAACATTTCACCGAACATCGCTCAACATTTGTAGAGAGCAAATGTTGAGAGCGTTTTAACACCCAGTTGAGTGATGTTCAGCGATGTTGAGTGGAGTTTGAGCAAATTCGGACATGTTCAGTGGTCGACTGAAAATTTCTTTTGTCCTAGGTGTTGTTGCAGAGATGTTGAGAGCGTTTTAACACTCCATTCAACAATGTTCAGTCGGCGCAAGCGCTGTAAACTTTGAACGTCCGTTTTGAACGTTAACAACTTCAAGATTTCAGAATGTTGGCGACAAGAAGATTGTGCCTTAATAGAGGCTGGCCTCGTATTGGACCTTCGAGAGCCGAAAGTTCTGAAGTTCAGTCAAATTGTCGAGAGCGCTTTACCACCACTACTGTACATCACTCAGCATCACTAATCACTGGCTCTACAGATGTAGAGAGCGGTTTAACGGGGCTTTATACAACCGTTTCCTTCCTTTCCGCCGTTTTCGATATATAGCTTATTCCACCTTCAAATACTAACTTTTATCTTTAGTGGCAGTCTTCTTATACAACTCTCAAACGGGTCTTTATTCGAAGCTCAACCGACTTAGTAAACTGAGTTGTATGAGAATGCAGTCAGGCTACGCATCGTCATTTACACCAATCAAAACGAGGTTGGCATTAAAAAATTTCGAAACATGAAGACACAAGACAGAAACATAGATAATTACCTCGTCAGGCGGAGGAACTGCGCTGATCCGTTTGACAAGTCCCAGACTTTCATAATGTCTAATGACAGGCATTGTTTCGTTGTGATAGGTCTGAAATCTGGGTATACGTAAAGAATAATATCATGTACTTTGTGCAAGCATAACATAAATACATGAAACATGAGAGTACGCGAAACGATCAAATTACGGAAATGCAAAGAGTAGCTAATATACTTTAATACCTGAAGCACCCCTCTACGAGCTTCACCTAAGTTACCCAACTTCGAGTGTCTATTTGAGACACCCCCCTCTTCTTTTGAGACCAACCTGGAGAAAAAATGTATCATGATTCAGCCACATGTTTTAATGTATTCGCACGATGCTCATATGTCCCTCGTCGCTTTCAGACGAAATCCCTCTTAGTATGATACAACATCAAAACTTGGCATGATCAAAGCTGTTTCCAAGCACCCATCTCGTACAGCCTAAAAAGCACTGTTCTTTAATCACAAGCACCATGTCAAAAGCACCCTTGACCTTCTTACTTAATCTATTAACTTTATGTCAGTCCTAGTCTCTTTCTCTAAAATTGACATTGCGTGTCTCCTATTTTCGTGACCAAGTCATCCTCCTCAAATGACATAGTCTGCGAAATTTTGTAGCTGAGCCCACTCTTGTTTGTAACCGTGCTATGGACAAAGTTCTACAAGCTGAACCGTTTCTTTCTTTCCGATTATATCGTATTGATCACTTTCCACGCTCAACCTAGCATTGGGAACTCCGAACGCCGACTTATAGCCATAAGAACACAATTTTCTCCCCACACCCATCCGCTCAAGGAATGTATTTTCACGAATGCAATTCAACACTTTCCTTGTCAATTTTAAGAGTGCAATAGGGGGTTATCACAAACAGCTTAATAAGCCCATTTTTACGCACACAGGGAATAAGGCGCAGTCACAACATCCTTCACATTTCATCTTTTACAAATCCTTTTCATCTAGTTGGTAAATCTCGTTACCAAAACATAGAAATTACGCCTATGTGTACGTATACTGCCCTTTAACACTGCCAAGAGATTATTGGGTGATTTACTGCGTACGCACTTTATAGATGACCCCTTTGAGTACGAAAGAAGTGTTCAGTAGCGTGAGGCGTGTACTGTATATTACACGCCAAATCAAAATAGTTGTATATTTTAACAATGATATTTACGTAAAGCGACCGCTCCCACAAGAGAAACACAAACATAATGAAAATCCGATCATTGCTACGACGAAGGAAAGTGACAGAGGGATGAACGTAGATCGCAGTGAATGAAAACATATTTCCTGTTTGTAAGAGAATTCTCTCGTGGCGCTCTAATTTCAATGTGGTTTGAACGATTTCTGTTTGAGGTGGGTGTCATGACTGATGACTGCCGTCTGTCCAGGCTAGCTAGAAATGAGAAAATATCACTTTCAAAACAGTAAACTCGTCTATCACATACTGGCACTAGGTCTCCTATCTCGACGCACCTTGGTGAGTATATAGAAGTTGATTCCGGCTTTTGCACTAGACTTGTTTTGCCCTGACTACCAACGCATGGTCTTCATCCGTGTTACATGCATGGCAGTCAGTGCCAGATCAGTTGACAAGCCGACAAAAATGCACCCAGAATGCACCAGAAGGGTAGTAACCAACATGGAGATAGTGACCAACATGCCAACAAATGACTAGCCAAACACCACCTCTTTCATTTGTACAAAATGATCCCCATTTTGATTTGCTTTACAATCAAATAATGAGAAAACTATAAGGGAAATGAGCCACATTGCATGGGACAAGATAATTATGTCAACAATTTGGTGACAAAGTGGAGATCAAGGAAAAGACCAATAGTTAAGAGATGATTAACAGATGATTTCATACCACAAAGACAAATTGTGGAAAATATTTGATCTTGGCAAAAGAAATTTTAACGCCACCTTTACAAAAGCAAACAGTCACAAAAGGGAAATCAACTCTACATGCTGGCAAGATTTTTTGTGAATATCAGTCTAACATTATCATACCTCTATCATACTACATACCTCTTTCGGATACTCTCCTCATTGTCATCTGCTCGACCACTTGACAACGACCTTTGCATTATCCTATTGACACAAACCTTGTAAAAATGAATGCAATTCACAAAATGGCTCATTTCTTAAGCACAACAAGGATTATAAAAAAAAATATTAAAATCTAATCCTGTTGAATTCACTGAACTTCTCATTGCAATGACAACTAGGCTGATTCAACTCCTTACAAGGAAAACCTTCCTTTTTCAAAAAATTGTTACAATAAATACACTCACAGTATAAGTTTAAACAAGTGATTTCTGATATGATGACAGCTATCAATTGCCATGTGTGTTACTATTAACATAGAATATGCTCATATGCCAAGGCCTTCGTCTTGATAGCTGCTCACTACCCTTATCCTATACTGATGGCAATGGGACTAAAGCAACTTAACTGAAAAACACATTCACGTGGCCTGTCTTAGTCTATTAACTGCCAGTTATTTCATGCATCAACTACCACCTACTGACCATTGAAGCCAAATTGTTTATTCTATTTTAGCAACACAAACGTTCACAAATTAAACATAATAAAACATTAACATTTTTAGGATTTGCCAAAATTACCTATAAATAAAACCAGATGAATAAGTGCAAGTATAGTAAAGGCAATAGTCTTGCTATAATAGGCAAAGTAATAGGCAAAATATGTCAACCAATACTTTCTTCATTTTCAGCTGTAACACTTGAAAAAGGAGTGTAAAAGTCACATACCTCTTCCGAACAGTCAAAGAAAAGGACACACTTAAGATTGACTTTTTGTGCCATAATTCGGTTCCAACCATCCACATTGTTATCATTCCGTGGGAAACCATCTACTAAGAACGAAGTTTGTGAACTTCGTTGCATTGCCTTTAAGGATATCACAGTAAAGAAAAAATACAAGACAAAGGAGTAATTATACTACTTAAACCTTTCAAATACAAAGCTTTGTAATAATTACTGATAGATTATGGGTCAGGTAGATGCCATTCATATCAATGAATACCTATATTTTAATCATATTGTATCATAAATTTTTTAACACTGAAAAATCTTATGGCTCTTTTTTATTTCGTCTTGACTATTCAATAACTACTCTTTCAGTTGAACAATCTATATGAATACTGTTAAGAGATCCAAAATATAACACCCCGTTTATGATTTACAATTAAAAGAGAAAACAATTGTTACTGGTATCTTAAAATATCAACTAAATACATACCAATAGCCGAAACATATATTGCTCCACAAATTATTAATGCCTTCATGCCAATAATTATCAGAGTTTATCAATATTTTTAGGGAAAAGTGTATGCTAAATTGGAATTGATAGCTGATTATAGTTTTGGAATCAAATGACATATGCAAAATTCTTCCCTAATAATCAAATTCCCGGGTAATAAACCTGGATAATAAACCCACATTGCTGTATAAACAATGCTGTAAAGAGTTTGGTTTACTTAAATGCTTCTTAGCCATAAAAAAATCTTGACATATTTGCATCACTAATATTCCATATATGCTGGTTCAAATTGATTAAATGACATACGACTTAGTTGTTGGTAGAATATGCAGGCAGGCATTGTATCAATTCTATATACCTATCAATTCTTTTCATGGGTTCAGTCTATGATCTAAATTTCTCCAACTAATAATTACAGACTTTCAGAGGCTTCTGTCCTAACAGGTCTCCTTCACTTTATATGACAGTCTTAAGCCTTACGCACTGGTACATGTTTCTGAGCTAGGAATTGTTGCAAGTCATAAAATGGAGCTGCAATGTTTTTAATAAGCAGAAGTGCTCATCATTTCTTTGACTGTATAGATTGTCATTTTAGGTACACCTTAGTCTGGCATGCCATGGCACAGCATGGAGTAGCACAAGTAGTAGTTGAAAGCTGTACATTTTTTTAACACAACACTTACCAGGTTTGATGAGCCTAATGGTCTAACAAAGATCTAATCAAAGCATAGAATGTTCCAAACCCTATAGCAATGTATACAACTTTGTAGATTTTAAATTTACATACAGCTTTCTTTTGCTGTTCATTACTCTACTCTTGAGTGGCAGCATGAAAATTTGAATAAAAGTCCTTGACATTGAAGGTCACCAGACAGGATTATAAGTGAATGCAAACCAAGAGCTTATTTTACAAAACATATACAATACCTGCTGTTATGCAGGCAGCCATGATGCATTGGTAAGAGGTGTAGACCCTCATTCGGAAGGTTGGGGTCAAAACCCATCTATCTGTGATATCAGGAAAAACATCTGACTTTACATGCCACTTGTCACAACAGACCTCACACAGTGAGACACCATCCGAGACCTAAATTACATATTAATATTAATTTTACAATTATTAAAAATACAATACCTTTTCTATTAAACCAACAGTTATCTCAACAGGGACAATCTTTCCTTCCTTGATGCAACTTTGTATTAAATCACCATCCTTAGAACCACGATTTCTTTCTTCTCGTAATAAATCTCCAGCAGACAAATGAACATACCCAAATTCCTATTTCAAAGCAACAACAATTTTACCCAAAACACAGGTGGAGTTTGATTCTATAAACACAAAACATTAAAAGCAATTGTGTAAGCACAACCGATAACTACAAATTTCATTTTACATATATCAGACACTGAACTGTTGGACTGAATGCATGTCATATCATACCATAGCAGCCATTCACTTAGCAACAGAAAATGATTTGTTATGAACAGCAAAGTACAACCATATGAGTTCTGTCACACATGTGGGTTTCAACCACTTTCTAAGTTATTGAGCATAGGTAGGGGATAAATTACAAAGTGTAGGTAGGTTTCAGGAAATTTATCTTAGTTAGAAGGCATTTGCAAACTGGCATATTTGATATACACTAGATGGGTTCTTGGTGTCTATTGGACCAACGTGGTGTTTAATCTTTCCAGGAAAAGCCTCTTTGGTCCCCCTTATTCAACATTCTGCTCTCACTGTATTGACTATTCAAAAACATTTTCTGCCTCTATGATTTCCATGCCACTGCTTCTTTGAAGTTATTCTCCTCCAGAGCTTAATATTTGCTTTGTATTTCTATATTAACTTAATTTTTGAATCAATCACATTTAAGTTTGCAGTTTCTTCAATAAGTAGCTAGCAAACTGTGACATCTAGATAGATGGGTCTTCAAAAGTAAACAAGTAATCCCGGATAAATTCACATAACCCTTTGGAACTTGTGCAATTGAAGACGGTGAAATAACTTGAGGCTTGGATTGTGTTTGCTATCAACACGTATTTGCATTTTTGTGGATGCTGTATTGTGTAAAAGTCAATCTAATTTTGGCATTATTACAAACATAATTTAAATATTCCACTATACGCACTTCTAGGCTATGCCCAAGGAGTACTCATTATGGTTAGGTATACAGGGATGTGATACTGTTTTGGGTTTCTGTCACTTAAAATGTCTAAGCAGGGTGTCAGTTTTTAAGAAAAATTCTAAAGAAAGTTTCAAAAATATAAAAATTCTTAATGCAAGCCAAATAATGGTGACTCTGAGCAAGTCGAATAGTTTCTTAATGTCCATATAGAGGTTGCACACAAATAAAAAATTATCCGAGACTTCATTGGCATGATCTTACTTGGTCTAGGCTAAATAGATTTCAGACAAAATGCAACATGAAAGTCTTAACCTATTTCTAATTATTGTACACTGCAGAATCTTCAGAGGTCCTGGGCCTTTTGCCAGATACCCAAGCTTCCTTGACCTAAAGGTCACTGCAAGTTGTGCTTCCAGTACTACAAAACATTGATTGGTTGATTGATTTTAAACTAGGGTGTATTTGCAAGGAGAAATGAAGTTCGAAACAAAAATTCAAATTTAGCACACCTTTATACATTATTCCTCAAGTCTAATGACTGATGCCACACCATCATTCTCACAGGACAAGGGAGTGTATAGAGTGCAAGTGAACTCCATTAAATTTCTACCTGAGGTGCAAAATCAAAATTTTCTCATGTTTATTTCACTTTGGGTTTCGGTTGGCACTCTCCTTTTGTTCCAGGATCAATGCCCATCCAGGACTTTAACATATGTAGAATGTAGAAAACCTAGTTCAAAAAGCAAGAATTTAGCCACAACTTAGAAGAAAAGGCATAATTTTGGTTGTTTATCTGAGCAAACCAATTAACTTTAGTCACTCGATATTTCTCGATATATCACTCGATATACAAATTTATATGTGATATTCTAAGTTTAAGAGGAAAGTCCAATTAAAAAAAATTATGTCTCTTTTTACTTCATGTGATTTTATTGAGCTGAGGATGGCATAATCCTTGTCTAAAACAGAAAATATTTTGAGCGTTACAAAGAAATCTATTAGAATTTGTGTAGTACTTTCCATCTTTTGTAGTGTAGAAGTCTTTGACAGTCCAGGGACAGTGAACATAGCTCTTAGTACATTGACTTGAGTCAAAGCATTATGTGAGCTCAAGTCTGTTAGAACCATATAGCAACAATTGTTATGTTTTCACATGGTGTGTGATACAGTGACTGTGGCAGGATATATATACATATACATACACATATATATATATAAATTTCAAGAAATAAACACTTTTTAACGTTTTCAATAATTTTTGTTGAGAAAAAATATATAACCAAACTTTTTTGTGGTACTAAACTTGAAAATTGCCTTGAAAATTTGCAACATTGCATTAAAATCATACTTAAAAGCTTTTTTCATCTTACACTCTTCAGAATATGAAACATCCGAAAAGAAAGTATATGTATATGACAACCTATATCTACAAAACATGTGGTGAAACTAGCCAATATTAGACAAGAAAGGAAACAAAGAAAGAGAAAATGAAGAAACAAAACATTATTGGAAGAGTCCAAGTGAAAAAATGAACTATTCTGCTTACAGAGTACTGGCTTTCTAGTTTTAATGTAGACAGACTCCAATAAACTTAGATGAAAGGATGATGTAGCTGTTCAAATTACCCGCAAATTCTCATCCTTATACATTTTCTAGCGAATCACATGTTTTGGCAGTTATTTTCACTTTGCAAGCACGAGATGGCTGTTTTCCAAGATGAATTGATGCTTGGCATACAGTGGCTGGAACACGTTGTTTGATCCTGTCACCCAATTTTTGGGAAGTGCGACCTACATACTGAGCTTCACATCAGCACAAAAATTCATACACAACTAAGCTTTTATGCGTGGTAAGTACACAGTCCTTGTAAATTGATGGCAAGATCTTCATAGTCGTGAAAACAATTTTTAGATTAACAGCAGAGAAACACTTAACTACAGCTTTAAAAACCATGATTTTAAAAACTGCAATCTGGAAACCATATATGCATTACTTGTATAATTTTTTAGCAGGTGCATGTGAGTTCTTTTCCTACCTTGAATCCCTATCAAAGTCAGAGGACTGAGGACTCTTTTCCTATCTGCTATTGTACATCACAAAGTTACTCCACAGAGATTCTGTTGATACCATAGGTTTATAGGAATAGGGTTTCGGAGCCCAAGCTCCTAAGGAACCTTACATGGGGCCTCTTCCCCATCAAAAGGGGAAACTATTCTAAAACCCTTAAGATTATGCCCTTGCAACTTAAAATTACAATAAAACTTCTTCTTCACATCACTCTAACCTTATGTTACACATTTAGTTAGTTCCACGAATGTAACTCAAATAAGCTACATTTTAGTGCATAGGCTAGTCAATACTAATACAAATCACAATCCGAGCCTCAAATAACTGGCAATTTATCATCTCAGCCCTACCCATCACCAACCCATTGGCAAGATAAAACTCTACATCCATGGTCAACACTGTAAAAGGCATGAGTTGTGTATTTTTCTCTTAACACTAGTTAGTCTTTATGAAAGATCATGGGTAATTCCATGACAATTCAACACAAAAAATACTGATCTTAAAACTACCCCCTTCAAATCAATTGAAATTTGCTTGTACATTATTTACCATGAAACTGATTCAAATCCAAAATTTGAGTATCATACCTTCAATAGTTATTGCCTTGAGACATTACAAAGAAAAACCCTGCTCAAAAAACATAAAATGGGCTTCAATTTTCGTGACCAACTGAACTTCGTCATTGAAAAGACATCATTCTCAGAACACACCTGGCAGTTACGAATTTGCCGGCCAATCATAAGACTTTACTTGGGGTCGCTCCCATTTGAGACTGGCCGCAATCTTTCCAATGCAAAATGGTGTTGATCTAGCTAGCAGTCAAACGATGATAGAAATAAAAATATAAAAGATAAACCTACACTCCTCTTAGACAGTAGATCAAAGGTTACCAGATAATCATAATGGGTTGTGTTGAGTTAAGAACTCAACTTGTCACTCTTAACCAAGGGCTTTTTATAGATACCAATCCTGCCATCTAGCCATGCATATATGTTTACCTAGGAAGTAGTAAATGCCACCTGTTGTGTAAGTTTACTTTCGGCTTTACCAATGAACCTCTTCCTGTTTACAAGAGCACAGCGGATTGCAAACGAAAATCAATTTCTCACCTGAACTATTTTGTTGCATTGCGTCCCTTTGCCAGCTCCCGGTCCCCCCAAGACAAATATGACATTTGGCTTAGCCATGGTAGAAAAAAGTCTGGTCGATGCTTCGACAAGCAAGGTTGGCAACGTCAACATTTGGTACTCTAAAAATAGCCACTTAATAACAACACAATACGGTCTACAAAACCATTAGCAAATCATGGCAGCCCTTTTGATGAAATATGACAACAGGAAAGGGAAATGGGGCAGAGCTCATCGAAGAGAGGAAAGAGACATACATTGGCAAGATAGCCCCTCATTGATGTTACTATGGCGGAAAACCATTGGTAAATATATTTTTCATGCATGGGCACAGTAGAAGCGACTGCTGATGGGTAACAAAAAATGTAATCAAATCCGCAATCACAAGAACACACACAAACTACATGTGGAAGCACAATAACTACTAGCCACATGAATGGCTCATTGTTCATCGTATATGCCCATCGAATGTCAACCCCCAAGTGATCTATTGTTCATGCCGTTTATTCCCACGCTCACATCCTCCCGTTCAAAATGAGTTCATACCCTCAAAAAGTGCATCTGAATCGATTGAGATTGACCTTTTGGCCACATTCGAGTTTAACCACTTGAACTTATATGCATTGTTGCGCTTTCTGTCTTACAGAAAAGGTAGGCAGTAGACAGCCTTGATTACCAACTAAGCGCACGTGAACAAAGCGGGAACATCGGGCGTTAGCAGAGCTTTGAGGTCAAGTCAATGGGGCCTTGGAACCAAAGAATAGTTCAAAAGACTGTCTTGACCGGTTTATGTGGAATTGGTCCATTTGACCCAATTTTTGGTGTTGTTTTGCATCAACTGAGCACGTAAGATGTCCTTTAAAAATTTGTGAAAGCGTTCAATTTTCCCATTCCTTTGAGGATAATATGGTGTGCTGAAAACGTGATACACATCATGCTTTTTCAACATATCCGCAAAAATAGATGCTGTAAATTAGGTGCCACTGTCAGATAACAATACACGCGTTGGCCCAAATTTCATGAACCATTCTTGCTCTAAACATCCGAGATGGTGGATGCGTGAATATTTGTTAAAGGTGTAGCAGTGATATAGCCTATACTATGATCTAACATTGTCAAGTGGTAGTGAGACCCACCGTTTGTTACTGAAAAGGGGCCAAAAATATCAACAGCTATGAATTTACGGGGAGCCATGTTAGTAGCATCGGGTAAATGACCCTTGACTCGAGGATGAGCACTGTAAGAAGTGGTTTCATTACAAATTCGACTATAATCTTGAAACTCCCGTAAAATCTTTCTCATGGCTGAAAATCTTTCTCTTTGTCCGCCAGCAACTTGATGCAGTATGGCCGGATATCTTGCATTTCTCGCAGAACAGGGGTTTCCGTGCTGCTAATACGTTTGGCTTCTCGAAAAGATCCTCGCATTTCATACATGTCCGACGTTTGATCACATCATTCAGCTCCATGTCCTTGAATTGTGGACGATGTCCGACACGCATCATTTCCGAAATTCTCTGGCAAACCAGATGATCAATGGCAGCTCCCTCGACGACGTGTTTGGCAAGTTTCTTCAACTGCCGTTCAGACTCCACGAAATTACCTCCAAATTCAAATTCCATAAGAGCCTGCAAAGGATTTGTTGCCAGTGCCAAATTGATATCTCGTAACTGCTGAATAACCAAGGCATACGTAGATCGTCCATCGATTTTAACTCAATCTCCCAGTTTGGGTACTGCCTATCTCAGCGACGTCAACTTCTTGTTGTCAGACAGTTCCAGCAAATCAATGAATGCTTCAAATTCTTTCAACCACGTATCAACATTTGCAATATTGTTACATATTGGAATGAGGTGTATGTATTCCATACCTGTCGACTGCGCCAGTGTAGAAGCGACTGCTGGTGGGTAGCAAAAATGTAATAAAATCCGCACTCACAAGAACACAAACAAACTACATGAGGAATCAAAATAGCTACTAGCTACATGAACGGCTCATTGTTCATCGTCTATGCTCACAGCCACTACATGACCAAAGCTCCAGAATCTGTCTGGGTCCTGCACCGTATTGTTGAGTACTTGAGTATATTTGTTACGAGCTATCGATTGAACCAATCAATAAATCAATCAATAATTATGCAAATAGTAAGGGACACCTGCATGCGCTAAAGGCCAAGGAGGCAAGGCTCCCATTCAGGGCACACAGTGAAATTTTTCAAATGTTCAAAAATTTCCGCGACAGCACACCGAAGTGCCATGATTTCAAAACATACACACTGTTTAAAATTAATTTTAAAAGTAAACTGTACGTTTAAATTAGATAGGTAAAAATGACTCTTCAGAGCAGATATTATTCAACAAATGTCTTGAAAACATTTTCCAGCCGTTTTTTCGGTCTTAAATGAAAAAGTTATATCTATCATTGACTTCGTGATGCTTACGATGAGGATGCAAAATTTGGCCACTACACATCGTGACATTTTTGCCTGATGCTGTTTTGTAACAAATTTGTTACGAAAATGTACAAAACGTGTTGCTACAATAAAATGATCGCCTATAGGAGATCCCTTGATGCTTACTGCTTGTAAACGTTGTTTACACGTTTTATCGTGTATTCAGCGACACCAAAACTCGTCCATTTGTATGCTGCCAAGCATCTGGTTGAGTGTCTATCAAAATCACATTACATGCCAAATTTAATGGGCAATCGAAAACTGTTCTTTCTTTTGCAATATCATCCACGCTCGGAAGAAATTAAACAATTCATGAGGCATGGTACGAAAATTGGCTTAAACAGATTTGACTTCTTTTGTGAAACAGTCATGTAAGAGGTTGAATGCAACAGCCAACTAATGATTTATTGCGGACTTTTATTTCAATGACCGTGACTCCATAGCAGAATGCTTTGCCAATAAATTGCTTGAGATCTTTTCAAATAGTAAAAAACTAACAAAAACTAGCACAACGAGATCGAGCACAGAATTATGCGCCCCTGCAAATAGTAGCTGCTATGCTGCATGCCATGTGTTCAGGTCTATGCTGTAAGTAGTGGACTTCCTAGGGGCCAAAGAATATGGGTGAATTTTGAGTTAGGTTCCCATGTGTCCCCATTTGGTGACATTCAATAGCCCTGTCAAATATACGTGCATCAATTTTCTGCAGTGTTACATAAGCTACCAGAATTGTACTTATAGTTCTTAGGTGTCGTTTATTGTCTATGAGCTAAGACAATTCCCCCCTTTACTCAAGAGCAAGTTGCCGTCTTTACTTTTTCCTTCCAGGTGTTGAAAGCATACTGTTC
This sequence comes from Chironex yamaguchii, assembly GCA_024741275.1. Classification (NCBI taxonomy): domain Eukaryota; kingdom Metazoa; phylum Cnidaria; class Cubozoa; order Chirodropida; family Chirodropidae; genus Chironex; species Chironex yamaguchii. The sequence goes on along the minus strand of JANTCA010088984.1, from coordinate 1,185 downwards.
TAGTCGCTGTATTGGTTCCCCACTGAACACTACCCCAGGTCAGCGTGGTAGCTGCCTGTGCCCGTGTTATGTGCTGGGTAAATAGATATATGCATGCAAAGCTGCAGAATTTGTACCAGATAAGAAAAATACTCTGCTTGAGTTTGCCTCTTGCCTCTCCCCTTCACCCCATCGCACACACTTACACACAGTTAATTCTACATAGATTATATCACGAGTTATTGTGTGCTACATAACATTTGTTGTGGTTGTTTGAAAGGATAAACTACTACTGTGGCCCTCTATAGGGAGTAGTTAGTGCCTGTGGTATATACTGTCTGTACCCCGCTGTAGAATGTACTCTCACTTGAGTACCTCTCTAAATGTCGCTTATGGGCCTGTTAACCATCTTGTCTAAAGCGTTTTTGACTCAGCATCTATGTTTCTTGAGCTTAAGCACTTGGAATTAATAGCTAACACAGCTATTTGAAATTGTGAAAGTGTGAATAGATTATTGTCTGGAAGAGAACTTTTTCATGACTTGGTTACGTACATTCCCCTATTTGTTTTAAAGCAAGACTCTGCCAGTATATAGTTCATGATATGTTGTTGCCTTAGTAACAGGACAATCAGTTATTAATGTGCACCAAAAATTGTGAAATGATAACTAAATGTCAAATGAACATTGTTCTGTCTTCATTACTGAAATTATTTAAGGAAACAAGTTAAATTACTATAAAACGATAAAAACCAACAGAATATATGAGTTGTTCATCTAAAATAGGTGTGGAAAGATTATAACTGGCCATCATTTATTTTGTATAGCAACAAGTTTTATGTTACTTCGGCAAAAGCTGCATTTGTGGGCTTTGTAGTGGGCTTTTACAAGTCGAGTCAGCAGATAATACATGGATTGAAATTTTCAATAAAATGTATTAAATCAACGAGAGAAGTGTGGCAGAAAACTGAAAACTTCGAGGAAGCGCGGAAAATAACGGCAAAATTTCCTGCGAGGTAATGAATTTGCATTGCTGCATAATTAAGTGTATTGTACCTACAATGACATAAAAATTCAGGGAGTTCTTACTGGTTCCGATCCTTAGTATTAGTAACACGAATATTGATTTATAACACCAAAAAGGTCAGTTCATCAATCTCAAACAGCGTGCTTCTATACAAGAAGGAACAATCTCATAAGACAGCGAC
>JANTCA010088973.1:0-13879 GCA_024741275.1 Chironex yamaguchii | reverse complement strand
TTTAAATGTGTGTAATGTTAAGTGTTTAAGTATCCATGTATGCTTACTTAACACATTCAAATCCTGATTGTCAATTATATATACCAATATTTCTTATACACTAAATTACTGTCCAAAAGTTCTGTCCATATCATCAATGTATATCCCAAGTTGCAAAATTAACTCGACCCTCTGTATTCTAACTTTCTCAAGTACCTGCTGCAAACTGATGAAGTATGTGCCTCCAGACCTTTGTAAATTGGTATCAGTCGTAAATTGGCCTAACAAAACATTACGTCATTATATCTTCTTAACAAGCACCTTGTTAAATCCACAAATCCACAACATGTATGGGAGAGGGCTGTTCCAGTGCCCTTAGTCAACATACACGTACCATGGAATAGCTGCTCCTGTCTCAAATTCTGTGGACTGAAAGACTAAAAACTCGGAAGAAAGTAGATAGGAAACAACACTGACCTCACCAAAGTCAACTTTGCCACTGAGAGCCCATTCACACAAAGAACTAAATCCAGTTATTTTGTCCTGTTGCAAGAATTCATCCAGCTGGACAGGAAGCACATTTCTGGTTGAGGAGCATGTCTTGATTTTTTCCTTGCTGGTGTTGGTGTTGCTGGAATTAGACTTGGTCCCACACAAGTAAAGATGGAGGGAGGATGATGAGGTCTTTTCCATCCAAATAATGTCACTATCTCATACAAAATGCCCTTCACAGACAACAGAGTGTTTCGAATATGGTATATTATCACGTGAAATCTCTTTCAACCATCTTTGTCTCTCCTCCTGCTCAGTAGGCAGTCAAAATACTCGTTGCTTATTATTATCATTGTAATTTCCATTGCAATTCATGATACAACACTTTCGAGTCATTTTAATGCAAAGAGATCATGTACCAGGTTACCAGTGGCCTTCGACTTAAATTCTTCACCAAAACGTCTGGAAAGACTGTGTGCCACATCATAGACTGATGCATACAACATCGTATAAATGTAGCTTATACCTGCACCTTTAAAAATGCCATAACATTTGTCAATCCTGCTATTTATTGATAGGTTAGTTTAAAACTGTTACTTCCACCATAAACATAAATACCACAAGATAATTACCACATACCTGAACTTGCAACTTAAGGCTGAATCATTCACTCATTTTTCATTTCTTTGTAATACTCTTTTTTTATCAAGTGCATTTTAGGTTTATCTTCCAGTCCGTCTGTGAAAAGCTGAATGCAGCCCCTTCTCTAAAAAACATTGGTAGTAGAGGCTACAAACAGGCTATAAAAGGCAGCAAGACTCACTGAAAACCTCCATGAAAGTGGCGGTTGATGATTGACGAATCACTGCTGTTTAACAATCTGGATTCTTGGTTCCAAGTACTGATTCTCACATAGATGCCAGTACAGCTAAATGGGGTCATGAATTTCAAACTCTTGGTTAATGTACAAATAAATTAAATCTTGCATACATTTTTTCTGAGGGCAATAATTGCCTCCAGCTCTGGCCTCCAGATTCATGCTGGCCAGGTCTGTTATATAGCTCTGCCTGTGTGCATCCAATGTTCATTGTTTAGCAGCAAAGGCCAAACAATTTTAGGGTTCTTACTGTCATATGGAATGCTCTTGTTTTTCTTTCCTCTCTGTGTTGCTTCCTGTTGTGGGTGCTTTAAAAATCATCGTCATACATCTGGTTGCAACCACTGACATGGCTTTTACCAAAGTCGTCTCCCATGTTTACTTACTACTACAAAAAGTGAACCAACTTAACATAAGAACAAAGAAATGAATATTCGACTGCACACACGTCTCAAAGCATTTTATATCACAAAGGAACATGAGACCGCGCGTTGTGCAATGCAACCATAAGATTGTCTCACAGCAATGTGGCAATGGAGATTTTTAACTATCACTTCTCTTGTCAAAGTGGTGGAGGGGAGTTTCGATTATCCAAACGGAATTATGTTAAACGTCCTTTTAATCGTTACTATCATTAATCTCAAAGAATGCAGCAAGGATATGCTACAAACTGGACTCCCTTTATTTCAAATGTGTAGTTGCTCCTGAAACCCTATTCCCAGAAATTAGCAAGATTGGTTCTTTAACGTTTTTGTTATCACATTGAAAGTGACTATTTTCTTCAATTTGCCGGCAAAGATTCTACTCAATTTGCCGACAAGAAAATTTAGGCGGGTGTCACTCTGCATTTCATGTCAGACCTAGTTGGAATTAATCCTGCCAAGCCCTTGCCTTGGTGAGTTTGACACTGTGAGTTTAGGAAATGCCTAATTTGTTGGATCAGATGCAATTGAATACACTGAGTGTAGTCTCTTCGCCTTTGTTAGAAGACTGACATTGCAGGAAGCAACCTTTGTGTTTGACGTGCTGACGTCATGACATCCTACAGATCTGGTATATACTAGTTCCCTACGTCTGGCTAAACACATTAATATAAGTGAGCATGACGCTATGTGCTTGTGTAGTGTTCGGCCATAGTGGCGAAAGGAAGGGGATAGACACTGCCCTATACAAGAAGGGGAATGGAGAAGTAATAACATAACACTCTTAGCATTGCCCTCACTGAAAATAAAAAATCGCTTACAAACATTTGCTCGAATTTCTTTAAGATCTTTACTTTTGATAGGAACAGCCATCTTCTCACCAATGCGCAAAATACATCTTCCTACCAGGTCAAGTTCTTGTGCTTGTATTGGAAACGCAGGAAACTTCTACCTCTACGGAGCAGAAATCATACCAGCAGTGTTGAGGCTTTTAACTGATCTACGGCTTGATCTTTTAACTGATCTACGGCTTGATACTGTCTAGCAGAGGCTAAATCCCTCATAATAGGGCAGGGTTCCACCAGAGTTGAAAGGAATGATAATCGTTTTGGTTCACAACTTAGGGTTCGACTTTGGCACCATGATGATGATAATTTTGTAATGATGATGATGCAAGAATCAGCGACAGCGCATGACTGCTAACGTATAGTGATCTCACATTGTGAACAGGAAGAAAGTTAGGAGTAGCTAACTCCGATGCATTATCAGCGTGTTATGGCAGACAACATATCACAATGAGATAAGATAAACGCATCTTATATAAAGAAATTTAAAGTTCTATATTCAATTGTTACAAAAACGTACAAATATTTCATGCATTACCATATTCTTTCGGGCAAAGTTTACAAGCTTGAACATGTTGCTGTCATAACTACTTCATAACTGACTGTGTCACTACATACTGAGCCATTTTGGGTATGGCTGTTCAATAGGACTGGCAGACGTACCGAGAAAGTAAGACTAGCTAAAAGGTAATAAATAAAAACAAAATACAATCCTTTCTTGACGATCTGGTGTAGTTGGGTCAACAAGTTTTAAAATGCATACAAATAATCCAGATTTATGCGATAGTTGAATACTTTCGTAGATATTTACCATGTTTTAAACTATGATGCTTGTTGAAACATGTCAACATAGTATCATGAACAGACGGTGTCAGTGAAAGTGTGTATTGAGGGGGAGGTACTTTCGACGTTTTCAAAGCTACTGTTTGTGCACTTAGTGGGCCAGGCGAAGGAGCCTGTTTTCAAATAATTACTTTGCCAGATTATTAGGATGCACTGTAACAGAAGTTAGTTATATAGATGAGAATGCCACCGCTGCCCAAATAAGTGTAGTGGCATCAATAACTTCAAGCTCTGGCTCGAGAGGACTATGGAACCTCAGTTTTCTTAAGACAAGAATATCTCAGGAACTCTGAATGTCCAAATGCGAGTTGTAGGCAAAAGAATTGTTTCACTAGCTAAAATTCCTTTTAAATCACTTCCTATAGCGTACAGATTGCCACCCCCCCCCCTCTCCCAAATGCAGCGCTTATTGCATGGCCCAATGTAATCTAACGCTATTGCTGTATACAGGACTATAGGCCGTTATTTATTCTGATTGATAATTGAGTTACTAGCTCTCCACGTATGTTTGGTACATGGCTCGAACCACGAACATCTGATCCAACCTACTACTTTTACCAACAATTTTTCGGGGGTGGGGTGGAAGGGTGCGGGGTTAAGTTCTGTGTCAGCATTACCTCCCACCAAACGTGGTTCCCTCAATGATACAATGTTAAATCACTCGCTGTAAGCCTACAAAATGGACACCATTTACTTTACCTTTCTTTACCATTTCGTAGAACGTTTCGCTTCAAAAAGTATAATTCGAATAGTTTGAAAGTTTTCAACCTAACTTAGACAACTGACTGGGGCATATCACCCTAGGACACGAAGTAAGGACACAAAATCTTGACTTACACATAAACTTTACCTTCCTATCTGAAATTGTCCATATCATGATGAGTGAATTTCTGTGACCTTTTCCTTTCACTTGGGTCCGGTATTTACGTCTTACAGACTAAGTAGCTCTATGTGAACGTTGCACCTTTGAGGACGCCTATGGCTTGAACCATGATCTTTAATGACACTGTTGTCCTCCTCCCAGAGTCTACCTAGAGACCATCCTAGCCAACAGAAATAAGCACCAACAAGGAAAGATACAATACAGGATCCTAGACGAAATAAGCAACGCAGAGCAAACATGGAAACGTACGCAATGTGCTAGAATTAAAATCAATCAGTAAAAAATGACAAGAGCAACATGTTGAAAAATCTGTATTATTTGACAGGTAAAATATTCACTGACTAAGAAGTTTACACACTGTTACTTGAAGACCTTTTGCACTATCCAACTCACGCAATGATTTAAATTATAAAACAACGGAAGTGATTGCACACAAAACCCCATCTTGACTACTACTACTCGTATGCATTATGGAGTTGTAACAAAGTGCCCAAGAGACATGCCAAGGACATGACACAATCACTGTCAGCAGTGTAAACCAATCAGTGTAAACCAATCAGTGTAAACCAATCAGCGTAAACCAATCAATGAAAAGAAAACAGTGTAACCCAATCAGTGTAAACCAATCAATGATAAGTGGGATAAAGGGCCGGGAGGTGAACTAAACGGCAGGTGCACGCGGGGCCAATCTTACAAGTTTGCGTCTGTGGGTTCGTATTCCCATCACCAGAAGGCAAAGACAAGAAAGGACATAAGCGTGGCCTACTCTCGTCGAATGGCACACTTGTTTCTTTACTCTGTACCCATGGAAACTAGGTGCCTCCATTCGTCAGCATCTTACTGGAGCAACAACAAACAAAGCAACCAAAATGCAAACAATTGAAACCAAACTAAAGTAAACATTGCAAACAGGTCACTCTTTAAAGTTTAGTTAACCTTCAAAATGCTTCAGCGAGAAGCTTCAATCTAAAATCCTCAAGTGAAAAGTTCATTTTCAAATCCAATCAATCTCGGAATCTGACTGCGGATTCCAGTTACATAGTCACATCTAAGTGGTCTTTAGAAATCTAGTTTCACCCCTTAATTCCTTAAAAAGTACTAAGTTGGATAAAGCAACAGTGCAGTTTTTAAATCTGCAAGTAACGCGGGCATTAAACAAAACTCTGACCTCCCTATCAGCTGAAATATTTACACAAAAATACAAGATTATCAGTACAAATTAACGTCCTTACAAAACTACAGCTTGCTTTTTATGCTACATTTATAAATATGTCTATGACAATTACTACGAAAAAGACTACTAAATCTAAATATTACATGTCTCAAGTTCCAAACGATTTACAAGATAAGGTGCTGGTCTTGTGGAGTAGTACGGGGTCGACTATTGAGCCTTAATATTCCAAGTGTGATTTATATAAACCAAACTATAATATCAAAAGTTGTGAATAATTGTGTATATATCAGGTAAGAGATTGACATATATCGACGGAGAACATGGGAATATCAAAGAGCTAATCAAGCCTGGATATTCAATGCAAGGCAACACAAAGCCGTAAGGCTACGTTGATACTCTCCAATGCACCGTTCATACGCAGAGGGTTAAGCTTACATTGGCACAAAATTCTCTTAAGAAAAGAGTCCAGATACGCCAACAGATATGCCAAACATCATTCAACTACTACTTCCCATTTTACTACCCTGGGACTACTTCCAGCTCTAATATTTATATAATTATACTAAGTAATAACAACACACCAACCAAGGGCCTTTGCTCGAAACACAGTTCTGCTGAGGCTCGTTCTATCATGGTCCTCACAAACTGAATATAATAAGACTGAATTCATATATAAAAATAGCGACAAAATAAATCAGTCACGCATCCTCAAGCTAAAACAAAGCAAGATGCGAGTCAATCACACCAAACCATTTTTATGATTTAACAAATCGTTCTTTCAGAGACACGACAGGCACTAATACTAAGCCACATTCTCAACTTTCCTTCCTCCAACTTCGCAAAGCTATAATGGCCACATAGCACCGAGTATTGCTTATTCAGAAATATTTGTGTCTATGCTTCAGAATGATGAAAAAGACCAAACAGAAAGATGCAAGGTCACTCGCCATTAAACACAGTTGAAATCGAAGATTGATGATGTTCCTATGTGCATACACCAGCAGTTACTTTACAAGGATTTGCCGCATCGGCTGGAGCAAGAAATAAACTGCCATCCGCGCACATACAAACTTCACGTGCTTGAGGATAATTCTGGGCAGGCGCAGATGGATCACTTGCCTTAAGATTCTTTATTTCTGTTTTGCTCGAATCAAGGACAATCTGAAACAATAAAAAGGAATTGACAATGAAGACAGTGCACTACAAGACAGTGCGGACCAAGACACTGGGTAAGCCTCGTTTTCAAATTTGTCTTATCATTCAGCTGACATTTTGATACTCAATCTAACAGATATGAGGGATCTTTTTAAGAGTAAGGCCTGGAATGAGATTTTAAAGTAAGCTGATGTGGAGGGACCTACGTTTGAGTTTCATCATAATCCTTAGATCTTGGTGATCGCAGCATTCCCGACAATCCATTCCCAAGCTTTTCGGTCAGACATAACTGTTCCTAAGTTCCTAATATAACTGTCTCCAATCTTGCAATATCATATCAGGATATGTCCGTTTACTGATTTTGTTTTTACCATCAGGATGCAAGAGAAAGAGTTTTGCATTACGATGACAGTGGCCAACAAACTGAAGTCGCTACTGACAAAGTCTGACAGATATTTGTTTGGATAACAGTCTGACACAGCAACAAATGCTTGAAGTGGATGGGAATCAGCAATGAAGATTGTTTATAACTAAAATATGATCCTGTCATTGGATCGACATCACTAACCATCGACCATTCGAAAATAAATACGGTACAGGAGAAAATTAAATAGCAATGACTAATAAGTTGACATAAAACATAGGTAACATAGACCTTAAGGTGTAAGACAGAAAAATGCCTACATATGTCGTAAAAATTATTCTCGCTATGTGCGTAAAAAGAGGAATAATATTGCTGCTCACTGAATCAAGCTTGCCTTTAATAAATAGTGGTACTGATCATACCTTGCCCTTCTTCGATGTCAACTTCGTATCATACAGACTGGATGAGCTAATTTGACTTGCAGAAGCATCCATCTTGATTCCCTGTGCCGCGTTAATGTGGAGAGTTTTGGTGAGAGACTCAAGACGAAGCGATTCATAAGGTCCTGCTTGCACTTTTGGGGTCTGGATCGAATTTTTAAAACTGAGGCCACCAGGAACTACAAACGAGACAAAATAGGAATGAGGACTAGAATCACAGAGAATAAGGAATTGTGAACCAGACAGAAAGCACAAATGCGACACTATACAAAAAACCCCAATTATTTTAAATATAAATAATCTGAGATTACTGGTAAGGGGTAATCTAGCTATGTGTGCGGGCGAGTACAATTTAATTGCGCCCCTCAGCACAAAAGTGATGGAATTTTTTCTCGACGTCTTTGAACGATTGGTCTTCGAATTTAATACATCTTCCATGTGCTGTCATTTTCTCGTCAATAAATCAAAAAATGAGAACAGGAGAACAGAAGTACTCATCAAGTCTGGCTTTGACAAATATTCTTTAAGCAATGTTTACTGCTACAGAATGAAACATATAATAGAAAAAAAATTCAGGATACAATTCAGAAAATGTCGAGCTTCTCACACGAAGAGGCAAATGCACGTTAAACCCTGCCAAAAGGGCTTCTTGGTTTAGCTTACCATCAAAATCAACATCTTTCACGTTTATTTCGAGTCTGTCTTTATCTGCGTAGAGAATCCTCTTCCCAGTTTCATCAAGGAAATATAATCGTCGATTTTTCAAGATGACCTGGTCATTTCCAATCTCTAATTGTCCCGAAATGAAATTTGATGAATTACGTGCAGACATTGTAATGTTTTGCATTGACTGTACTTGCAATCCTGAATTCTACATGGAAAAAATTATTAATTAATACAAAAATAAACAAGTAGAGGCAATGAATAACAGTAGTCAAGGGTATCTCAACAACAGTTACACGTTATGAATCTTACTAATTCATATTGAACCAGATGATAGCAAATTATCCAAATTACTGAAGCAAGGCAGTTAGTAAAACGAATGGAAGTCAAGGCAGAATATCGACGGCAAGAAAGCTTTCAACGAAGAAAATTGTCTAATAAAGTATGGAACATGAGAGAAACTTGAGCAACTAGTGAGTCCTTCACCAACTTGACTTTGCTAGGTCCTTATCAAGTCTACAGTTGTCTATCAGATCTTGGACTCTTTCACTTAATTTACTAAGTTGATCCTTCTTTAGAATCAGACATCAAAATGGAGCAAGCATAATCTCACTGATAACAATATCAAATGAAATCACTATCTTAAATTTTGTTGTAAAAATAATTAACAACAGTAACGTACAGTATAGTATATAGTATATAGTATATAGTACATAGTACATAGTATATAGTACATAGTATATAGTACATAGTAAAGTACATAATATAGTCTTGTCTGGTCTTTAATACAAATTGGCATGACCATGTAACCAAAACTAAGCCTTTATATTTTTACAAACCAATCAACATCGCAGAAAATTGCCACAGATCATTTGGATTCCTAAGTACAACACTTTGGATTATCTATTCTATATTTTAATGCAATATGTATTCATTCTCTCTTGGCATACCTTTCTTGTCATGATGTACTTGGCTTTTAAAGTTTGAACAAATTCAGCAGGTCCATCCAGAATAATACCATTCTCCGTTATCACCAATTTGCCCATTCCATCCTAAGCAAATATAACAGAACATATGTCCACATTATGAAAGCAAATATTACTAGTGCTAAAATGCAACTTTTAAATTACCTACTCAAGTTCTCAAGAAATCGCAGATGCTATTACATACAACACTCTCCCTCCTGCTTGACATCTGGCTACACATGATTTAGTAGCTAACACCTCAGCACCAAAAGCTCAGATTAATATAATCAACTACATACCATCTAGGTTTTATGATTCAACTTATTCTTTGATGATTCAAATTGGTCAATTCCCTCAAAATAATTTAATACTCCAACAGCAGCTTCATGTTACCATTTAACTTTGGTCATGACATAATAATTGTTTACAAATTTTAATTAGTTAAACCATCAATGTAATTACAATCATGGCTCACATTAATCATTATGAACCTAAATACTTTTTAATCATCAAACCCTGGAAATGACCACGGGAGAGGGGGTGTAGCAAGATGGCAGAAGAACTTTGGTTTCAGTTGTGTGCTTGCCTATCAATATGACAAAATCCTGGTTTATAATACCTAAGAAGATTAGATAAAAGCCTTAACAACCGATTAAAACCAATAGCAGAAGACAACGAATACCAAATCAGGGAAGGAACTATCATAAATAGAATTAAGCAGACATTCAAATATTCCATCTTGCAGAAATTCAAATATTCCATCTTGCAGATATTCAAATATTCCATCTTGCAGACATTCAAATATTCCATCTTCCTAAACTTAAAGGCTTCAGGCATAATACACAAAAATTATCAGATGCCCCATACAGATGCTTTCAAGCAAGAAATAAACTGTAATATTTAGCCAACCTTGAGTATTCACTGAAATATTATTTTTCGCACAAATCATTCTTCCCTTTCTTATTACCTCAAAGGGTACCGCATCTTACATCACTTATAAAATATTATATATCTCTGATGCCTGCATAAAAGAGCTCTCAGACATGACAGTAAATGAAGATAATACACACAAATAGCCGTAAATATTCATCTTAGTAAACTATACTATAAACTTTACAAATAGCAATCTCATACAAACATTACCTCATTATACATTATCTTTCAATATCACATTTTCCTACTTACAAGAATTTAGGTCCTGTCTTGTTGACCCGTTTACCTACATAGCATTAAAATAAAGTCTCTAACTTTTAAGACTCAAGAAAGCTCCTTACCAATGAGAAATCCTGTACTCTCATGATCCAAATGGTCAGAGCCAAATTGATAATTGCTAATATCAAAATGAGTAGTATTAGGAAATACAAGCATCTCTTTCTCCAACCATAAATTCCAATTTTATACACAATATAGGCAGGGTCATGTTGGTTGTAATCATCTTCTGGTTGATACTGATTAGGACGTCTTCTGCTTGCCATGCTTAAAAACACTGGAATGACAACAAAAGAACACTATGATGATGCAATAAATAACTATTTTATTCATGTATGTATACACTCATACTTAAATCAAAAATTCCAATTTATTTTATCGTATAATATTAAAACAGACTATACACTCACAAGTGGCATATTTAATGTGTATATACTTGATGATAGTCAGGCATAAGTAAACATCGTCACTACACTGATGATTCAAGATTGGTGCATAGTCTATCACAGCTACATAATATATATAATAAGATAATACACTAAATAAATTTCTTTAGCAAGTAACCAGCCTATTAATTTGCGACTGCATTAAATGAACAACTCATTTATAATAGGCATCACAATGTCAAGAATATGACAAACAGGAATCTCTAATCTGTTTATATAGAAGAAAATATAAAGTTATATTTCTTGAGAGGTATATGATGATTGCTACTTCTTGTCAGACAAAGTGAATACCCTATGTGCAAATGTCAGTTTTACAACCAGTTTTACTCTTGTAACACTTAAAACAAAGCAAATTTGCACTCGTTATATACATTCTGTGTCAGATAAAATCCAGAATATTATGTCTTATGTATCATGCCATGTTATGTACAGATGTGCTAATGTCATTTATCAGTGATAAATTGTATCTGTAGGCCTTACTATAGACATTAATGACAAACTGATATTGTGTGAATAACAGAGTTAAGTCACAATGTCAGCTTTCGCATAAGATATTTGTGTTTTCTGTTAGTTTGAATCAAGGGTAGACTCTCATAATTGTGTTTAGATTTTGTTGTTCTTTAATCACAACCGATACATTCTTGGAATTGGAAATAAGTTGCATTTTAAATACTGCGTGCCTTTAGCCTGCCAACACAACATTACAATCCTGACTTATAAGGTGTCTGGCTAGTCCAGCATTTGATAGTAGTACTCTTAAACATAGGGTACAAGAGAGGTCTGATTAAAAAGCCTCCTGGATTTCACTTCAAGGTAAACAAACTGGTTTATTGCTGTGCTTGTGAGATAAAAAACTATTACAACATCAACACTGCTAAGACAGAAGAATAATGTTGGGCTTTCAAAATACCAATAGAGGTTAAAGGATAACAATATTTATTACAACATCAAATGAAGTAATGCCAGTCACACATCATTACGTGTCAGCAAAATGATGTAGAACCAGAAGATGACATTTCTGACAAAGTAGTATATCATGAAATTAGAAAATGGCTCACTTAAGGAGAATATGGAAATATATGGAAACATTTTCATCAGAACAAATTCACCCAGCTAAATTCGAAATAATGTTTTATAGAAATTATAAAACTGCCTGAGCACACAACTAGATGAGGGAATTTGTGGTTTTGATTACACTGTTTCATGCTTTGCATAATTCACTGATATCTTTGATAGTAACCTGATGACTGTAATCAATTTCAAGCTTTTACATCTGTGTGATACCCTGTCTTACCATGGAATAACATATACTATAGTCATCAAGCAAATCCATTCTCCTATTTTATCTCCTAACAATACATGGAAATACAGTATTAAAGACTACTAAAGATATGTTTGACCTACACTGGTTATCATGTTCTATTCAGTTTATTTCTTTTCATACTAATTTAAAACTTACCGTGCCATTATACTATTCCATGGAAAATAATCAAACAAAATTGTCAAAAAGAATAAAGGAGCTGTTGCTTATTGTGCTATTTCACACCATGGCAGTGAACACATATCACCATTAACCAAGTCCAGCAGAGCACTAATTAGACATAATATAATGACATGTTATCACAAGACGCACACATAAATTACAAATGTTCATTGACTTGTTAATTTAAACATTTCAGTCACAGTTGGCTGTTCAAATGACAACAAAAAGGAATGGTTGTAACACAACAGCAGTAAAAATTCTATCATTCCGTCTAACAAAATGTCCAAACTCTTCAATCTCAGAATGTTACAAAATTCTTAACCATTCAAGTAGTACAACATTACAAATGAATCTGTAGTGTGACAAAGTACACTTCGAAAAATGGTCATTGTATTTCAACAAACATTAATGCTTTGATGTAAGCTTGTTAAGAGCAAAAAGGTTACCACAACACTGCTCTGAGGGAGCAGAGCACAACTAAAATATAACCCTTGAACTTATTACATTCAGTTCATGCACCAATTCATTGCATATCTTTGGTACTATAGAGTAGACGTTCCTTGTGTACTACTATAAAGCAGTGTAGTAAGAACACAGTAGAAAAACTTTTGTAACTTTACAGCTCTTTTAAAGAAGATAAACATCCATCAAATAAAGGAGCTGCTGTGATCTGCTGGCAACCACACCTAACCGAAGGATCTCTGCCATTGGATGATGACTGCTTCTTAGAAGATCTTAGATAGGATCCTGCAGGTTCCTATAAGATCTTGAAAATTCTTACGTGATCCTAACAGAGTCCTGTTGTTGGATCCTACATAAGACCTTGTACAGGATCCTATCAGATCAGAAGTCTTGGGGGACACATTGCTGGCCCCAGATGTGAAGGAAAAGTTTGTACAACCTATTTAGATTGGCACCATTGGTTGCCTTTAGCACTTTTACGGGAATGTCAGGAGCTTTACAAGTTTTCAGCCCACATATGGCACCTTTAACTTCAATAAAGCTAGAGGGGGACTGATCAACAAGAGGGCATTCACAACATTGAGCCCAAGTTCGGGATCCTAGGCTGGAGGATCAGGTCAGTTGTAAAGCATCTGAAAGTTTTCAGCCCAGCACCAGTTAACTAGGTTGGGGGATATTCATACAGATCACAGAGAGTTGAAGGATGGACGTTGACAGTGTGGGGTGCTTTTTCCCTGTCATGCAATGAATTGCATGGTATACTGCTCTAGAGTCTCCACAACTGGAAGCCATTTGCATTTGCTCAGCATCGGTGGCCAACCATATTTCTTCATCAATGTTAAGGGTGGAGTTTCATGCTTACCATCCTCTATCCCACATAGCTCTCCTTGCTTGTTTTCACATATTGAACCACCAACTGCATCTTGCTCTTGGGCACAACATTGCAATGTTCATCACTGCTATTCTCCCTCAGATGTCTTCATTTCCACTCTGCCTCTCCTGGTCACACCACACGCTCACCCCTAGCACTGACAAAATTTTTGTACAATTGCATACAGACAAATATTTCAACATAATGCACTATATAAATTCAGGCATGTTTAAGTGCTATCAGATATTTTGAGGAACAATATTTCTGAAAATGAATTCACACATAACATACTGTGTGTAATAATTG
>JANTCA010088962.1:0-13881 GCA_024741275.1 Chironex yamaguchii | reverse complement strand
CACACACACACAAGAAAAAATAAATAAAATATTCATCATCTTTCAGATCAAAATCAGTGACATAACTCACATTAAAATGGTAACCCACGAATTATATCTCGATTACAGCTATCTTGGCATTTTAATGCATGGTTACCAAGTTTTTAGGCAAGTGATGATGAACATGTGGAATTACGTGGAGGCTTGATTTTCATCAAATGTTGCTTAGACCTATCTTAAACTGTTATGTGATGTCATGGTCAAAAACTAATTCAAGCAACTTTGGTTTCAAAGAGCTGATCGGATTTGCAGATACGTTTGAATTTTTCCACAAGTTACACAACCCTATACCTACTTTGTAAGCTTCAGAGATACAATGATATCCGAGAGTGTACATTCAATGGACTAGACACCGATACTTGTATTAAAGGCTTATAAAATTAAGAGATACTTGCAAAGATTGATATTGTATCAAGTTTCATAGACCTACAAGTGAAACAACTTATCCTAACTCATTAACGTTCACTGTAAGAGCACATTTTTTTAAACTATGAAAATATACACGATCAGACTTTTCTGTTGTCTTTATTACAAGTAAGCAAGGACTCTGGTATCCAATAAACTCATAAACTTAACAGCTCGTTTGTTTTCCAACTTATTTGTTTCACAGAGACGCAAAGTTGTACTTCCCAAGATTTTCGAGCTCATTCCTCTTCATTGTCGGAGCATATGTTTGGCTAGTTTGGTGTTTTATGCACCAAACATTGAATAGCGTACTCGGAACGAGGTTTGACTATTAAATTGTAACATGTCTTAAAGGTTATGGCTTATAACTCATCCATCTCCGTTTACGTATGTAGTTGTTGTGTATCTAAATGTCTTTCTCTTTATGTTGCTTTTCAATTCGATTCAAGAGATCAGTACCACGTTGCGTTATTCAGTTGTAAAATCTCCGCTACCAACTCAGCGAATTGTCTCACGGAAGTAGTCAGATATGTACAAGATTGAGATGAGAAGTTTTGACTCTTACTTTATAGCTAGAAGGAGGCACAGACCTTAAGAAAATATTCCCTTTTAAAATCCCATACGTCAATTGTTGTTACATCAATAAAACGAGGTATTAAGCCGCAGTTGCTATCAGATGTGATCGAGAAAATTGGTCAAGAAAGAAAATGTAGCCAAAGTGGATGGATAACCTCAAAGGCTGATCAAAAATATCATAAAGTACTGGGCGACAGGTGTGCACGTCCAGGGAAAGGTGGGTCATGTCTCAATTAAATCTAGAGGTCAAGAACAAAGTGAAGTTTGTACCCACTTAACACACGCCAGGACTGGACAATGCATTTCTAAGAATATAAACGAGCAGCGATTAGGCATATTCAGTGTTTTCGAGTTACCTTGAGGAAACCTGCAACAGATTATTCACTTAAACCTTAGGGAAGTTAGTAGCTGGAAACACTAATTTAAATCTAACCTTATCCTTGACCTTACAACAATTGATTGAAATAAAAGAGGTTGAGGTCAAAGTTGAGTAATTTACCGATTATCTTGCCTGGAAAACGGGCATTACCCGTAGCTAGATAAGTCCATATCATGTACCCACTGTCCTCTTCTAACATGTCAGGGTACACTGGCAACCATTTTGTCCTTGGCATTCTCTCACCTATATTCTGCAAACGAGGTTACCTCTTATTACAATGGCGCCTGAACGTCTGCTTTTAGAAAGGTGCCGATTTTTCAAAATCCACGTTTGTTTATCCTCCCTTTCTCTTTTTCCTGATAACTAAAAGAAAATTCCTGTCCCAATGTCATTAACGTCGTTTTCTTCATTGCATAATAGGTATGGTGACCTGTTAAGTTCACCGAGCAAACGGTGAGGATGTGACCAAGCAATACTTAACCCATTGACCGCAGGACTACTGATGTGTATTGACTTCTGTTGTTCAAATATCTAGAAGTCTCAGTTGACAGCGTGGCAGTGAAGGTCAAAAGGCTTAACAAGGCCAGGACAAGTGGACCAGGAAGACGAACTTTTTCGCTTGTGCTACAAGATGCTAAGAAGTGCACAAATGTTGCCCAAAAGGGCGAGTCGATTAGCAGGGGACTTGAGAGTTTTAATGTGTCCACCAAAGCACTTTAATATCGCTTATGAAATCAATCCATGGATGAGTGTAGAGCATGGAACACAAGGAGTTATTCCTCAGCAACAGTGGAAGAAGTTGTATGAGTCAGTATTGAACTGTAATGGATCTGTACATCTTGTTGATCCAGTCAGGGGTCTACCAGATATTGTGTTCACTGCAAATGCCGGGCTTGTGCATAAAGGAAAGGCATTTTTATCACGATTTCGATACCCAGAACGGCAAGGTGAATATCAACACTACAAGAAGTGGTTTGAAACAATGACTGATTATGAAATTGTCGAAGAACCAAAGGAATATTTTGATGCAGAGGGAGTTTATGTTGGTCCTACTTTTGAAGGCGCCGGTGATGGGCTGTTTATCGGTGACGTTCTTTTTGCTGCACATGGTTTTCGTTCCGACATTGAGATTTACGATCTGGTCAAAGAGAAAATGGATGTCAAATCATTAGTTCATTGCGAGTTGGTGGATCCGTATTTTTATCACTTGGATACGTGTTTTTGTCCCATCAATGATCACCAAGCTATTTGGTATCCAAAAGCATTTAGTAAAGAATCGCAAGAGAGGATGAAAAAGAGTGCTGATTTATTGGAAGTCAGTGAGGAGGACGCCAAAAATTTTGCATGCAATGCAGTTGTTCTTAATGACAAAGTTATAACGCCATCAGATTGTTCTTCGACAGGGAAGCTCTTGGAGAAGTTAGGTTTCACTGTGTTTGATGTACCGATGACTGAATTTATGAAGAGTGGAGGTGCATGTAAGTGCCTAACATTGATGGTTTAATTTCCGTTGAATATACCGACCGTGTACCTTGTAGACTAAGTATGTAGTGTAAGTACGGCGCCATGTTTGAAAAAGGCCTGTCTGTGATCTTAGTTGATAATAGTAGGAGTGTTATGTTACCAACAAAATGTATTTCCCAAGGGTGTTTATACGAATTCCCGCTGAATTAATATTGTTGTCAAAAAGTGGTGAGTGCCTGGCCGCTTGCGTTTAGGTGGCGTGCAAGCGGGTAAGAAACTTAACACTTCAGTGGATAACAGACCACGTGTTCATCAACGTAATGTAAAAGAGCCATGGAGGGGACGTGTGAGGTGAGCAACAGATACCACATCGTACTATCGCCCGACTTTTATGATTTCTTCAGGTTACGTAAAAAGTCATGTTGTAAAATTCGCAAGACAAGGCATGACTTAGTTGACCTGCTGTTTGCTGTGGTAAGTAAGATGTCGAGCATGAAGGTGAGATGTTTTCTGTAAACAATGATTGAATGTATTATTGCGTAATCAACAAAAGCCGGGTGATTCAACTGACCGATGTAAGGCAGTAGACAAGAGATCACTATGGTTAACATTTCGAAATGAAACAAAAGAATCACTGAAGGAAAGAAGTTTGGCATTATTACATTCATGTGTGGAATGAATGTATACCGATGAAAAGAAATAAGCAGGGATTTAAACGTAACAATGAAGTGCTAATTGAAAACTACAGAATCATTTAGTCAAGTGTAGTGGAGTTGCAGTCACTGAGACACAATGTTATGTCGAATGACTAGTACTTTGTGTAGGTGGAAAATTCGCAGATGGATCGATATCTTCTTTAAAAGGGCAGTGAAGTTGCAAATTTTCTCTATTTTACCAGTCATTACAGCTCCACGGCACTGCATTTTGTCAATCACAAAAAAGGATGTACCATGAGTAACAGTCAGTTCGCGAACGTTTCACCAACAAAAATGCCGTAATGTTCGAAAAGCGGTGAATGACGTTGCAAATTCTCAGACCAAAAAGCGCCAAGGTTTAGTCAAAACCATATAAAGTCCTGCTATCACGAGTCAGAACTTAACGTAATTCTTTTTCAGCTTTCGTCGGTGTAAGACATACTATAAGGCTTAAGCTGAAACACAGAAAAGTTCATGAATTTCTCATTACCCGCCGCTACGTTTCGTCTTGTGATGCCAAGCACTTTGAAGGTTCTTCACTAAATCTTTGTGCCATGATGACGCGGAGGTTTGAGTGTTCGCTTTTGAGTCTGAGGGTTACAAATTCGAGCTTGACCGGCTTCCACTTAGTGCAGCTATTGTGGTAATGTTCCACTCTTCGCAAATATTTCAAAGCACTTTATCTGTTGAGGTATTACATATGTCTGACACTGATGAAGGCTTAAGCCGAAACACAAAAAAATTAATGAATTTCCCGTTACCCACCACTGGGATTCGTCTCGTGATACCAAGGACTTTGAATGTCATTCACCAAACCTTTGTGCCGTGATGACACGGAGGTTTGAGTTTTGGATTTTGAGTCTGAGGATTGCATGTTGGAGCCCGTTCGGCTTTCACTTGGTGCAGCTACTTAGTAATGCTTTACTCAGATAACTATTATGTTTCTAAACGTATCGATCCAGCAGCACAATAGCTATACAGTTAAATATTATTGCAGACTCTTTGCATCCTTTCTTTGGAAACGGTTAAAGATGTTTGTTGATAAACAGTTTTAAAGCGCCATTGCTGAATGACGTTTTGAATGTACATAGCACTACATCACTCGTTCTGCAAGACTAGTTAGTACAATTCCGCTTCGACATCAACAGCCATGCCACCTGGTAATAATGTCAGGTTTTGCAATCTCGTTGGACATTGAAAAGGTAACTGAGTCGTAAGATGTTGATATCTTTCATTCTTAAAATAAGGATAGTAAAAATGGAGATTTTATTTTATTTTCAGCTATCTCCTGTTTTATTTTCGGTAAAATAAAGGTCCAAACCTCGCAAATACGTACCGGAAAGAGGATTTTATACTGAAACAACATTCATCTATAAGATATCGAAATCATATAATCGATGCATTTGTTCGCACTCGACCCAGGCCCTAAAACCCCCTTAGAATCAGTCTTCGATACCCTACAACAATTGATTGTGATGACCAGGTATTTTGAAAATGTTATTTTGAAGGCAAACCTAACTTAGTGCAAGTTCTTGGTTGTTATTTTCTTGCAAGAAGTGAACTTCACAAAATTACACAACTTACCAAATTCATATCAATAACAGGGAATAGTCCAAATTTTAATTTCCAAATTATATTTTCTTTTCAGTAAATGTTTTTAATATATTTTAGTTATTGATCAGTGCAGTGATCGATAAGTTGTGGCATTAACAAGGGAGAACCGATTACACTGACTGGAATATCGACACCGAATCGAGTAGCATGTCGAAAAATGATTACTATCTTCAAACTGAGTTTTGAAAAGCCTTTCTGCATCCAAGTGTTTCATAGTAGTTTGTTGACGATGATAGCTTCCTTTGTTCGACCATAGTCATATCAATTGAGTATGGTTTCGCTATAGGTATGCCTATAATGTAGTTGTCGTTTAATGGTAGGAACACCAAACTGCCTTTAGTGCTGACAAAGAACACAAATTGATCAAAATAGGCATAACCTATGAAACAAAAAAGAAAACCCCAACAATAGCTCAAACGTTTTCTTTTGTGGGAAACTCTTCCTGACAATCTATGTGCTCAACAACAATAGCTCAAACGTATTATTTTATGGGAAACTCTACCTGACAATCTGTGTGCTCAACAACAATAGCTCAAACGTATTCTTTTGTGGGAAATTCTTCCTTACAATTTATGTGCTTTAAACCTAAATCAGTCTTGCTTCAGGAGTCATGTCAAAGACGGAAATCTCAGTAAAGGCATCAACCGTAGAAGCGCGGAAGTTTCTACGGAAATTTTGCTTAGAAACCTTGAACATCTTTAAACTGGTGCCTGAGTGGAAAAAATTTTATCATGTTGGACACAGATAAAATCAAAGATAAGCTGGAAAAGACAGATCCAAATTTTTGTTCAAAGCGTCGATATTCTTTGATGGCGATCACCATTTTTAGCTTCGCTAACGGAATGCAGTATTCAATAGTTTTTCCCTCTCTCTGGCAATATCTGAAAATGTTCGGGGTAAGTCATGTCTTTTTTGGAGTTGTTGCTGTAGTATATCAAGTACCAGGAATGTTTCTTTCGCCAATTGTTGGTCGAGTTTATGACAAGACCAAGCGAATAAGAGAGATATTCATTGTTTTGATTATATTTGGCATCGTGGGGAACATTTTGTACTCTCTCCCTTATTCTGTGTGGCTGCCATTTGCTGGTCGAATAATAAACGGAGTGGCATTTAGTGCATTACCATGTAAAAATGGAGAGATGGCCAACTATACAACAAGTAGTGGCAGAATTAAAGCATTTGCCCTTACTCAAACAGGAATGCTAGTTGGATTGTTAATAGGCCCAGCGTTTTCTGTATTATTTCAAGAAATAAGTTTCAAAATTGGTCATTTAAAAGTAGACTTTCGAAATGTACCAGGATTCTTCAATGCTATTGTCGGTTTTGTAGTACTAGTTATTGTCATTACTATGATGGATAACGTAGCCAAGAAGTTTGTTGAAAGAGAAATAATACAAATGGAGCAAGAAGAAAGAGATAGAGAAAAGGATGATATGAATCTTTATGATAAAAGTAATGAAAACAACGCAGATCAAAATGTGCTTAGGAAGCAACAAATTAGCAAAAACGAAAGAGAATATCTGACATTTTGGCAGTCTTTGAAGCTAAGTTTGTCCCCTGAAGTAAGTTCAGTTCACTTTGTAGTATTTGTAATGTCCTTTTACTTAATGAGTGGAGAAGTCATTACCCCACTGTTCACACAGGAAGATTTAGGATGGAAACCATATCAGACTGGTTTGCTCTTTGTTGGTGTCAGTCTGATATCACTTGCGACAGCAAGTATTCTTCAGTGGCGAGGAGATAAATGGTCTGAAATAACATTAATTTACTTTGCAGTCATTACTCTTTTGATATCAACTGGACTGCTAATTGTGTATCAATTTGAGAGACACGAGCAAACAGCGGGATCCATAGTATATGTGTCATTTGTGATATTCTGCTCCTTTTCGGTGCCACTAGACAATATCGCATCTAGATCATTGCTGTCCAAAGTGGTCCCTACTGAAGTACAAGGTGTCATGCAAGGAGTCATAATGATGCAAAGACAACTGGCAAGTCTGATTGGGCCATTGTTAGGGGTTATCATATTTCATCATATTATAGTATTTGCTATTGTAATCATGACATTGTGTTGTATTGGTATTATCTTCATCTGTTTGTCAACAAAAAGTTTACAAGAACGAAAAATAAGGTACAACTTAAGATAACAATACAAGCATACATAAGATAACAAAGTTGATTTATTTTACTTTTGTCTTGAGAGAACGACAAATCCCTTTCCATGAGATTACCTTAACATCTTGTTCAGAGCGACGGACGAAGCTTTTTACTTTGCGTCTACAAATTATTGGATAGATTTTCCCATGACAAGGTAGTTCAAAATAGATCACAGTGGTAAAGATCCATTTCATGATCCCTTATGGATTCCGGAAATTCACGAATGACCCAGCGTATCCTCTGCGTGTCGTATATGTCGACTAAAAGAGGTTGGCGACAGCAAGGGCATCTGGCTGGAAAACGGCTTGCCAAATCATGATGCAGATGACTAGAGGAAGACAAAGAAGCGGAGAAATTGTGTTTGCTATGGCAACGCCTGACATATGCATGAATCCGAAAGTGACAGAAGAGAAAATGGTCCATTTTACGATTGTATTGTGGGCAAAAAAAGTGTCTTTTTTAGATTTGAGAAATGATAACGTTCCAAGTGTGGTATCGTTTATGTTCTACATCCTTCATTGACTTTTACTGTAGAACAAGGTCATATAGATACTGATACGGAAATAGTTTCACATCATAACTTAACATGTATATCAAAATGTGTCAAATACTCTTTGATAAAAACCTCTGATTTCCCATTTTGTTCTTTCTGTCATATAGTCGTTAATTAAAATCAGTCAGACATTTGTGCATATCTAACTCACTGAAAAGTGGAGCATTTCTTCAATAGCAGCGTTGAAATGGAGCCTAGATGGGTAAAACTCGCAACTCCTTCTGGTGTTGACTATATTGTAATAGCAGTCAGATTTTGTAGTGCTCCATTGTAAATCAAGGCGTCAAAAACTGCATTATTTGCATTTCCCCCCGGTAATTGTACAATTGATAAACATTTTACATGTCGTTTTTTTGTATGTAAATATATGCTTCATTTTCTTTGTAAATTCTGAGATATTTCCTCAGTAGATCAGAACGAATTTTAATTATTACAGACCCAATTATTATTTTGATTATTCAGATAGCCGAGGTGTAGGCGTGCTTTTCACGACATCTTAAACTTAAAAGGCAACATGCACTCCGATGTGCCATTCTGACAAAAAATGTTTGGTGGGCGACATGTTGAGGCCACGGCATAACAAGCCAAAACCCAACAATGGAAAAGAGGTTAAGTGGTTACTTTATCATATTTGGGCGTTTTCAGTTTCAATTTTGTCAATGCCAGATGTTTGTATGCATTTTCAGATTTCATAGCAGCCCTACCTGACAGGGGACTTTTGATGATAGTTACCACCTCTTAGACACTTCAAAGCTAAGCCTGTAAAATGTTTTCTAGCCTGCTTGCAATTATTTAAATTAGAATTTACAATTGAATGTTCTTTCATAATAAGATTTCTACCAGCTCCATACTATACATTCAAAACTACAGTCCTTATGTTTGCGCGAAGTGAGGCATCACTTAACCAAAATTATGCATTTTTTCAAGCATTTCCAGAATCCTTGATCATGTTTTTTGTCATGAGTGGCGATGTGAATGTACTCTATATTAGATTAGAGTTAGATTATGACACATGGATATTCTAAACATTATGGTAATGGCGGGAACATGCAAGAACATTCCAATAATTTGAAACTATTTAAAGTTGACTTCGCATTATTCGCCTTTCTTAACAGGATCATAACGGCCCCAGTAGACATATTCAGTGTTTCGCGCAATTTATATACATGTGTGAAAGATTCGTTGTACTTATTTCCACAGGCTTTCATCCTAGATTTTACATAGAAGGTTCGAAGTCCCCTGACCAACCATGGGCTTGCCATGCTGTAGAATACATGCAGTTGCATATGGTGAGCCTGCGTGTTGCCGTCAGATACTAACAGGTGCGTTGCTCGATTTCTTCACCAGAACTAGCTAGTTAGTGGAGGATCTCCCTTCACTTCAGGTGCGAAGCCTGCTGGCCTTGGGAGACGTTGCTGCAAAATCAGAGGTTCTTTAGGCATTACTTTGGCTCACCCACGCCCCCCCCCAGTAGGTTGGTAAACTGTACAAAAGAGTGTGAAACAACAAACACCAAAAAGAGCACAAAAGCTAGCGTGTACAGGGCCATAGTCCTCACCACCTTATTATATGGCTCTGAATCCTGAGTTACGTATCGGTATAATCTTCAGCTTCTCGAACATTTCCACCCATGCTATCTTTGCTTAATATTTAACATCCACGGGAGTGATTTCAACTGTGCTGCCGAGGTCATAATTGTGCTGGGTGGGGCACATTTCCAGACAGACGGATTACCATCTGCCCAAAATAGTTCTTTATGGACTTTCACATGCAACACAGAGACTTTCCTTCAATTTATTTATAAACAGAACTGATTGATTTGTACAAAATCATAGTTTAAATATTATTTTGGAACAAACATTAGTCGAAAAACATACAATATCAAAACATTGCTGGCGATAACAAAATGTATACTTAGCATCAAGTCCTATGTCAATCAACATGTTTATCTACAAGAAACTACCAAAACATATCGATAGTTACTTAACCTGTTAAATTGTCATCTTTGCTGTATGATTAACTATATTTTAACACTCCCGCTCGACAAGTATAAATTTTACGTCCCATACAATACAAAAATATTACTGTATCTTCTTTACATTCATACAAGATCTAATGAACTCAAACAATCCTTGATGTAATGGCTTGGGTAAGGTATCTGCTAGCATTTTATTTGTAGGGCAGCAGCTCAATTTAACATGGTCTGACCCAACACAATCACGAACAAAATGTTTGATTTCAATATCTTTGGTGCGACCATGAAACCTCCTATTCTTCGATCATCCGTCATTATCTTCCAAATTGTCAGTTGGGGCGTTTTGCTCAAAACGCAAATCTCTCAACAGACTTCTAAACCATATTGCCTCTTGAGATACACTTGTTACTGCCACATATTCAGCGTCAGTTGAAGACAATGCTGCAGCAATCAGTCTTTTACTCGCCCCAGATATCGAACTACCGGTAAAAGTGAACAAATAACCTGATTGGGACTTCCTGTCGTGATCACCACTCCAATTCGAATCAACATAACCTTTCAAGTTGACACTATCAGTCCCATAACCCCGGAAACTCGAACTGAAATCTAAACTACCTCTAATGTATAGGGAAATCTTTTAAGCGGCTATCCAGTGTTCCTCGCTTGGATTTGATGCAAACTGGTTTACTAAACTCAATGCACCAGAGATCTCTGGTCATGTACCATAAGCTACATAGGTCAGACTCCCAATTGCTGCTTCAAACCTTTTAAAATCAACAGGATCATTATTGTTTTTCTTTAAATGAACACCAGGGTCTTGGGGAGTGCACACTGGCTTTGAGTATTGGGTATCAAATTTTTTCTACAGACTCTCAAGGTAACTTCGTTGTAACTGACACATTTTGCGCTGATTCAATCTTTATAAGAAGAGAAAACTTTGCCTCTCCCAAGTCGGTCATCACAGAACGATTCTGAAGGCTCCTTTTCTTACCACTTATCATTTCCATGCAGTTTAGGGCCAAGAAAGCGTCATCAACAGACAAAGGCAAGAATTAGAAAACTTTCTCACACTGATTTTACAGAAATGCATGCATCATTTGTAGATCGCACATAACCTCTGTCTTTTAGGAACTCATCAACAGTCAATTACAAACTGTTGTTAAGCTTACAAACCAAACTCTCGCAACCATTTTTCTCAAAACACTTCAGCTGACGCATAGATATTTCCTCGTTTATTTTGTCATGTAAACATGCAGTTTTCCCTTCGGATTTCCCTTAACTTTATCAAATGTTTAGGGTTCTTTCAAGGGATGAATATCTGCAAATTGACTTTAATCCATTCACTATACCTTTCTGGGGTTCTTAGTGGCATAGCATGCACATTTTCGTAGGGCACCCTCTCACTGAAGAATATTTTTAGGGTTATCTAGACGCTTGGTCTGTTCGGAAGGAAATGAAGATTATCATTGCAAATGGACAGGGATTACTTTGCTCTGCCAAAAAGTATTGAAACACAAGAGAAAACAAATTTCTTCAGGACAAGTGTCGAACCAGCTACCTTCTGCATTACAGGGAAACGCTTTGACAACTATGCTGCCAAGATGGTAATTTTTATAGGTGAATTTAGGGTGTTATAGTTTAATGATTGCATCACTACATGATAATATTTCCATGTGTATACGAACGTGAAAATGGCCATGTTATCGTCTTCTACAGGAACGTATAGTCAAGAAATAAGTTTTGATGCCAACATTTCGCCCGATCATTCAGGGCTTTCCAGATTTTACGTTGTGACAAACATTCAATTTTGCCGATTACATGATCACCACAAATCTAGGTTTTCTTGCTTACTTGGGCAGCTACAGTCATAACTGTAGCAAAATTCAAATATGCCTCAAAAACATAGTCATAGTGTACACAAAATAGAAATTATTGTGGGTCATTTTGGATCATCCCTCATTTTTGTAGGTGGGCAAGAGTGTCCCTTCTGCTTACTCTTATTCTGTGGGTCAGTAGCCTATAATGAAGCTGAAAATTTTCAGGTTATTTTCCTGATGTTTTAGTCACACATCATTAAAAAAAGTTCTGCACTCTGATTGGTTAAGTCGAACCAGAGGGTATTCACTGCTTATTTCGTAACATAGAATCCTCCACTGAATTGCGCTCATTTTTCAATGAAAGAATGAGCAGCAAATTGTTTGCAAACATAAAACTTGATGGCTGACCTATAACAGAAGATAAGGCAACATATTGCAATGAACTCAAAATGAATTGCATCAAAATTAAAATTCAAAGTTGATTAGGGACAAATAATATGTATTGAAAAATATATTGAAAAATACGATTTCATTAAAACGGGTATTTACTGAATACCTTGCATGCCCAGATGCTATGCGACTGCTCGTACTTCATGAAATGAACGGCGAGGTACAGCGAGGTAAAACTTTGTACTTTTCGCGAAACAGCA
This sequence comes from Chironex yamaguchii, assembly GCA_024741275.1. Classification (NCBI taxonomy): domain Eukaryota; kingdom Metazoa; phylum Cnidaria; class Cubozoa; order Chirodropida; family Chirodropidae; genus Chironex; species Chironex yamaguchii. Next base: position 1,557 of record JANTCA010088962.1, on the reverse strand, counting down.
CAAGGTTGTTTCATTTCTTTCATTGGGATTCACACATCATCAATAGTTTTTCAACACATTAACAGAACTGCCTTTCCCCCAGGATTTTTTTCCTTTCTTCGCAGAGTCAAGCACTTTCTCGTTCATGATCACCTTGCTTAGTAAGTAAACCCAATTGTCATCTGTGCAAATTGTCATGTGTGTCATCAAAGGGATTTCCGTGCTCCTCAGAAACATAGTTAGTTTCTTCATGATGCTTTAGTCTTCTATCTGTTATCTCTTTACTTCTGAAAGCCCTCACCATTATAAATTCATTATAAATTTATAATAACTATCTTTTATTTGATAAAAGACATAGTATAACGGGGCTCACGCAACGAAAATTCGCGCCGAACGCCGACGTCGTGAAAAATGCAGCAGGGAGTTTGGGGGGCTTCAACATTTTAGTGCTTTGATAGCTCTGCTTTAGCTTAAAATTTAGTCTGTTTTTTGTGCTGTATAATTTGATAAACACTGAGTCATTGGGCTAGAGACACCTGCTTTTTTGAGTAATCTCAAGCCAAAAACTCTCCCGTTAAGTCTTCCGTAGAAGCTGCCTGAATCACAGCGAGCGCAAGGTCTGCCAGCAAGCTATGTATTTAGTATCCTTACCTCCCCCCCCCCGTGATTAAACCTTGCTTCTCTATATTTCTGAGGATCCTAGGTGGTTGTGGTGGAGGGCAAGAAAACTGCATTCTAATCAGGCCTACTTGGTTGGGAAATGACTTTTTTGAGTATTATAAGCTCAAAATACAGATAAAAGACATGAAGCCCTCATTTTTTGATTCAGTAATTGATTTAGGATGTAAATTGCAGATCGAAGCCATGTCTTTAGTCTCTTCGCTAGAGAAGATGATCGCTCTGGGGTGGTACTTGTAGTACCATCAACCCAAACCAATTTCATAATTGTAATAAAGTTTGTTATTAGGTTTCGTTCTACTTTCGACTTCTTTTGGAGTTTCTTTCTTATTTCATTAAAATGAGAAAATTTTTTACCAGTAAAAATCGTTTGAAAGAACTGGAGCTCAGCAGGTAGCACTGAAAAATGAACATCATCTCCATATTCTTTCAGTTGATCCATTTCTGTTTAGTAGGGCTCCGTGTTAATAGCTTTTAGAAGTAACTGCCCAGTCTTGGAAAAAACCCCATGAAACTTGGTTGTTCGAAGCAATCTTAAAGGAAAATAAAGGTTTTTGCTGATTAACACGGGAACTCAGTAGTGGAATCATTCTCAACTGAAGTAACGGATGAGCAGGACGATGGCTCATTCGAACTTGAAGATGAATGTTTGATTTGTGAAGGCTTTTTTCTCGAAAAAAAATCTGTTGTTTCTCGCATGTTTTCCATGTCCTTAGAAACACGAACATAAACCTCAAAGTGATAAGAAAATACACAATATAAGGCCTTCAATTCCATGTTTTAACACATATCCGTGCTTTAACACATTTCCGCGCTCGAACACATTTGAACAATCTTTTTGCGGTACAAAACTTGAAAATCGCCTTGAAAATTTGCGACATTGCGCTAAAATCATACTTA
>JANTCA010088951.1:1065-13882 GCA_024741275.1 Chironex yamaguchii | reverse complement strand
TATCTGTTTCTCTTCTAGTTCATTTCTTCCTGTTATCTCCTCTTCTGCTGAAACAACTCAAAGCACTATCTTTGGTTCTATCCAATTGTATCTGTTTCTCTTCTAGTTCATTTCTTACTATTACCTCGTCTTCTGCCGAAACAACTAAAAGCACCATTTCCACATCCAAAGTCAAAATAGAACACAGTTCATACTTATTAGCAGAACTTTCATCATATTTTACTGAAATCAAAGAAAACCAGCAAATTTTAACTTTGGAATTTGCCCAAAGCGATACCTACCATCTGCTGCAACTTATCTGCGTCAGTGAAGAACACTACAAAAGACAAAAATTATTGAAGTTAGATCCTGGAAAACGGATTAGTTTCATCAGATATACCTTTTTCCAGGAAATTAAGCAGGCACTTAATTAACTCGGCACATATATATCGGGGTTTTTAAAATTCGCGTTGATAAAATCATCATCATTAGCCATAGTCTTTGGTAGACCATTGGTGCACCCACAAGGTGACATTTTTCCTTCAGTCCATACGTGATACTGCTTGCTCTGACGTTGGTTTCAATTCCAGACCGGTCCATTGTTAAATATCGTCAAAGCAGATTCTTTGAGGCCTTCCTCTCGGCCGTACACCTTCAACTGTTCCTTGTATTAATGATTTGGTTGTTTTGCCTGCACGCATGTGATGTCCATAATATTTCAAATTTCTTCTCTTTATTGTTTCTATAATTGTCTCCGGCAATTTCTGCACGGCTTTCTTTACCTTGTCCCAGACATACTCATTTATCGCCTTGAAAATTTGCAACATTGCGCTAGAATCTTACTCAAAAGTTTTTCTCGTCTGACACTCTTCAGAGTATGAAACGTCAGAAAGGAAAGTATATGTATATATGTATATGGCAACCTATTTATACGAAACATGTATCAAAACTGGCCAATCATCAACAAGAAAGGAGACAAAGAAAGGGAAAATGAAGAAACAAAATATTATGTGAAGAGTCCAAGTGAAGAAACGAACTCTTTCTGCCTACAGAGTACTGGTTTTCTTGTTTTATTGTAGACAGACTCAAATACACCTAGATGAAAGGACGATCTAGCTGTGCCAATTATCCGAAAATTCTAGTCCTTATACATTTTGGCGCATTCTGAATTTCCTAGTAAATGTTGGCCTATGGCAGAATCGCATGTTTTGGCAGTTATTTTCGCTTTGCAAGCGCGAGATGGCTGTTCTCTAGAAGGAATTGATGCTTCGTCTTTCTTTCCTTCTTGTTTATGATTGGCCAGTTTCGATACATGTTTAGTATAAAAAAGGTTGCCATATACCTATACTTTCCCTTCTGACGATTCATACTCTGAAGAGTGTCAAATATATTATAAATATGTTTTTAGCGCAACTTAACTAATATTGTACATTTACGCCACAATTTACATCAATTGCTAATCATTCTAGTTCTAACCATGGAACATTTATTCCAAAAGATATAAAACATAAAATAGACAGTAGAAAGTCTATTTCTTTTCCTTTCTATGTCTCTCCTTCTATATTCTGATTTTTCTTCGGCTGTCACCTTTTTGATTCTCATTTCTCTGATCTTCTCAATTCTTTTACTTTCAAGTTGTTTGGAGGATAAATCATTATTCCTTTTAAAGCGATGTCTTCTCACTTAGTGATCTGCTCTTCGTTGATTTCTTTATACTTAAAATAATAACAGCATTTGCTAAGCCAAAATAAGGAGTTATTTCTCTGTATAAAAAGCTAACTTTTGACTTAAGAATAAAATTAGATGTTGCAGCGTAACGTCGTCAGAAGGAATCGTTGTCAGCAAGCAGTTCCTAATCTCATGTTTGGTAATTCATCTTCTGTCTTCTTGCTCCATTTCTCTATTGCCAAGGCTCTCAAGAGGCGTGGTTAAGTATGACGATTCACTGATGGAATAGAGCTACAATTGTTCACAAAATATATCGAGACTCCTTTCCACTGACACAATTTTTCGCTGATTGCTGAGAGAAACCTTCAATATTTCAATATAAGGACAATAATTTTCATGACCCTCCCCCGTACAAAGCAATGTTGTTTTGAAATTATCATTTACCTTGAATGGTGTAATTAAAAGTATTCCCTTTTAACAAAGAATGCGTTTCTTCAAAAAATATTTACATTTTTAGTGATGGTTTGCTTGGCCATTGTCAAGCACAGTCGTAGTGCATTTTTTAAGTTAAAATAGCTGTCTTAAGGTTGTTGGACTTGGTCACAAAACACAATAAATATGAATATATTAACAAAGCATAAACACTCAAAGAAAGTAATATTTATAAAATAAGTAATAAAGAAAGTAATATTTATAAAACAAGTAATAAAGAAGGTAAGATACCTGCTACAGCAATGCACAGAACAGCCAAAATGCACAATTTGTTCATCTTTATATGAATGAAATTGACTAATCTAGACTCTTGAAAATATCTGCTCCTCGGAGTCAAAAGGACTTTGCAGTAGTGAACGCCTCATTACTGTCTATATAAACACTCTTTGATCAAATATTTATCAACTACATCTTACTGACGCGACCTACAAATCAATCCAATATTTATTAATTCAGGGGGAGTTAAAAAACTAAAAATACCGGACAACTATCTATCTATCTATCTATCTATCTATCTATCTATCTATCTATCTATCTATCTATCAAGAGCTCAATCATACATGTTTGGTAAACATATATAAACTCCAAGAAAGAAAACACTAACGTTTCGAATAATTCTTCAGAAGAATTATCTTAAACGTTAAAAAGTGTTTATTTCTTAATTTTTTATATGCATTTGTCTATCTTTGTGTGAACTCGATTCTCACCTCTGTTGTGACTCTCTCGACTTTGCGGAAACGTAGCGAAGAAAATTCTTTCTATTCAATGCGTGTATTTTTCTTTCTCTTAGAAGTGTCAGGCTAGGACATCGACGGTTATTGTCCTCCAGTGCACTCAGTTATCCGTCAGTCGTTCGCTCATACTAGAGATCAATTCTAGCAGGGAAATATTCCACACACTTCCCTAAATCAAAATCCACGTTTTTATGGCTTAAGATGTAATTCACTCATATTTTCAGATTCACTCATATTTTCAAACTCACTCGTATTTTCAGATTCACTCATATTTTCAGACTCACTCATATTTTAAGGCTGGCTCTGCGGACAATGCTCAGATAAGTGATTGTAAATGTGCCTGTGCGGACATCAAAGAACCAAGGTTGCTAATCACCTGAATAGACAGGTATCCTCGATATCAAGTAGCCAGCCATTAAAGTATTGTTTAGCATAGTACAGTAAATTATTACATTGCATTGTATAGTATAGTACAGTATGATATCGTATAGTATAGTACAGTACAAGTATAGTACAGTACAAGTACAGTAGAGTATAAGTACAGTATAGTAGAGTACAGTATAAGTATAGTATAGCCTAGTATAGTATAGTATAGTGTAGTATAGTATAGTATAGTATAGTATAATATAGTTAGTATAGTATAGCCTAGTATAGTATAGTGTAGTATAGTATAGTATAGTATAGTACAGTATAGTACAGTATGCTATGGTATAGTACAGTATCGTATAGCATAGTATTAGTACAGTATAGCCTAGTATAGTAAAGTATAGTATAGTATAGCCTAGTATAGTATACCATAGTCTAGTATAGTATAGTCCAGTCTAGTCTAGTAGAGTATATTAAAGTATAGTACAGTACAGCCTAGTATAGTATAGTAAAGTATAGTATAGCCTAGTATAGTATAGCATAGTCTAGTATAGTATAGTCCAGTATAGTCTAGTCCTATCTTTCAAAATATCAACTTGTTTTTGTTATTTCTGACTGATCCTCGTGCAAGATAAATATTTCAGGTCAACCCCCGTTGCAAGTTCTCGTGGTCGATTACTTTATATTGAAATTTAAATTTTGGTATTTTTTTAATGCAGTCGAAGAAAAAGATAGCAAAATAATGATTTGTTTACATTGATCCAGCTTGTTTTTGGTGATCCTGTTAAAAACTAACTAAACCATCCCGAAAAAGGATGCTTATGTCCACTGAATCAACATTGAACACTGATGCTCAAATAATACTATAAACTCAGACTATCGTTTGGTTTACTTACTCTAATAGCAAATAAGCCGCCAATATTAAGCATTGTGTATCTTATATTTGTTGACTTCAAGGCATTTAGGCAATAATGAAATGCAAAATTAAAAAAGTTAACGCTACCCCAATAGGAGGTATGGGAGAAAATGACTAGGGTTTGTCTGCCTGTCTGTCTGTTCAAAAGCAAGATAACTCGAGAACGTACGGATGGATTTGGACGAAATTTTCAGGAAGAGTCCTACATGGGATAAGAAAGCAAATAATAAAATTTCGGGGAATGATCCGGATGACCGTCTCGACCCAGGAATTTTTAATGGATTCTATAACATTGGAAGATAGGACAATTGTTCGTATTTGTGCCACATAATGTAATGTCATAATTAATCACCATTCTGAACGCAACGTTGCAAACTGATACTTTTAATTTGAAGGAGGAAGTGTATAATATTTGTGCCTATATACACATAATGTAATGTCATAATTAATCACCATTCTGAACGCAACGTTGCAAACTGATACTTTTAATTTGAAGGAGGAAGTGTATAATATTTGTGCCTATATACACATAATGTAATGTCATAATTAATCACCATTCTGAACGCAACGTTGCAAACTGATACTTTTAATTTGAAGGAGGAAGTGTATATAGTACCAATATAGGCATACAATATGTTCGGTTGGAATCACAATATGTCTGGTTGGAGTCTGCGTGTTCAGAGTGCTGTACTAGTCTGTTTGTATGTTGTGCTTATAGCCAATACTATAGCTTGTATACTGTAATGGGTATACTTCGTATAAATCTCGCAACAATTGAACCCACCCATTAAGTTGACTCTCCCCCCTCTATCTGGACATGTTTTCAATTCCCCGTGAAATATCGAGAAAACGGAGGCTGATTCTATTAATGATGATTAAAAAGGAGTAAGGACTTCTTTTTAAGGCCTTTTGAACTGAGAATACGGCATGTCATTTCAACTCTAATTTGGAAAACGATCCGCTCACGAATATTCTACCCACGCTGTAAAGCGACCTAATAGAACAAGTATGATATACAGATTATTGAAAATCGAGCTGAGAAGCCAAGAAAGCCAGAGACTTTGTAGCAGATAGAAAATTCGCCTCTGAGTCGTTTTCATGTCGAGAAAAGCATTAACGTCATTTCATATCTCATTCGATGTTTTGTGACGGCAACTTCACTTCATTGTTGCTAGCTAACTAGTCATCCCCGATCCCAATCACCATGGTGATTGATTTGACGTAGTGTGTTCCAGTGCTCTTTTGAAAACCTCTTGTGTTGTACTAATTTTCAAATCGAATATAATGAATCAACCTTGAGGAAGAAATGAATCAAAACACACCAAAGTATACATTTGAAAACTTGCAAACATTCGAGACGAAAGACCAACCCTTCGGGTCAGCAGTTTACATTGTTACCAAATACGAAACTAGAAATATTCCACATTATGTATGACACATCACATTTTACCTACAGTCTATTCTACCGAACGGATAGAGAAAAACAGGTATGTACAAGACGCTTTGAATTGCTAACACCGATAATGTCCACTCAGTCATCAGACAGAGGTTAAAGGTCAGGTCCAAAAAATAAGAGAGGGCGTACAAAGAGGTCAAGCAAGCACTGCTATATTACAAGTACAATATACGTTGACACAAACTACAAATTGGAGAAAGCTTGCTGAAAGCTTAGGTTAAAGGTCGAAATATGCTCAATAGAAAGGCCAAAATTCATAGGACAAAGAGGTCGAACGTTACCAACGTGGGCAGTCTATTTTCGAAACCTACTAAAGCCAAAGCTCATAGGACAAAGAGGTCAAAGGCTGAAAAAGTGGGTTTATGTTCGAAACCTACAAAGGCCAAAGTTTATGAAGTTGCAAAGTGAAAAGCAGCGTCAAAGTTCCAGAGGAAGAATGATACCCCTTCAAACGGCGCCGGCGCTTGACACCTGTGCCTTGAAATGTCAAAAATGCATCAAAAGAACCCCAAAACACAATTTTACCTCAAAATACATTGCATAAACGATACTATATACATTTCTCGCAAATAGCGTTAAATAATTTTAGAACTCAAAAAAATTTCCACTGTAAAAACGCGATACGACCAGTCAAGCCTGGGGTATTCGAAAGCAGAGACAGCACCGTTGGAAGGGGTAGCAAGGGTGGTAAGATTAGCAGAGGTGTTAGGGGTAGCAAGGGTGGTAAGATCAGCAGGGGTGGTATGGGTAGCAAGGGTGGTAGGAGTAGCAGGGGTGGTGGGGTAGCAACGGTGGTAAGATTAGCAAGGGTGTTAGGGGTAGCAAGGGTGATAGGGGTAGCAGGTGTCGTTAGGATAACATTGGTGGCAAGGGTACCCGTTATGAAAGGGCAACACAGTAGAGGCACACCTGGCGACTCAGACCCATAAATCAGAAGGTAATATTCTAAATTGCGTAAAATGTTTCAATTCCCAAAGATACTGATGTCTGACTGTTCCTTGTAAAAGCGACATTGTTTACGTTTTTGAAGGTAAAATACCTCAGAGAGAGGGTTTCAGTTTTAGTTCTAGTTTAAAACGAGGCTAATAAAATCAATAAACGAGAACGAGAACGAAACTCTTGTGCTGTGAGGGTGGCATTATCAGTGTGCAGGTAACAAAAATCAAATTTTGAAGAAACTGAATATTTTTATTGAACACCAAGAAAAAAATAAAAAATTGAGCCTCTTAATATACAAATACAATACAATGCTACCTAATACCAACTGATAAATAGTGAAATATCAAATTCTAAGGCATGAAAATGGTATAGGTATGCCCGTAAGCACACAACGTACAGTACAACAACCGTGTCCTATCCCAGCTAATCAATACGACGTAAAAGTACAGATTTCTAAATTACCGAAATGCATGATTAGTTGCAAGTATGACATAACTACATGAATGTCCCTATTCTATTTCACAATTTTGACGAAATAAGAACGATAAAAATCAAAATTTGACCAATAATGGTGTAAAAATTCTATCGTCTGTGGAAAACGTTCAATAACCGAAAACTTTGGTATTTTACTACCATTAAAATGAGAAAAATGCAAAATCAATTTCACTAAACGACGTCAAAAGGGCAAACGATACTTCAAATATAGTATATAGTTACTGAATTGACGACAACAGCAGTTACGAAGGAAAGGTTAAACTCCAGTCAACGGTCAAAAGCCATTCAACGGTCAAGGGCTATGTAACGGTCAAAGGCCACCAGAAGGTCAAACGCCACTCAAAGGTCACAGGACATCTAGGTCAAAGGTCACAGGACATCTAGGTCAAAGGTCAGTTAAGCTGCGTTCTATTGTACGATCAGAAACAAGATCATGAAAAACTCTCAATGCAGAAGACAAGCATCTGATGTCAGAAGCAAAGAGCATAAAGCGTCCAAGAAAGGACACAGGACAACTTAGAATAGTGCTCACCAGCCGCCTTAAATGCTCTTAATGGACGTCGTATAGATAATACAAAACAAATGTATTTAGGGCACAAAGAGAATTCTTAATCTGTGCTACATTACTTCACAGGCAGCAATACAAAATTCAGATTTGAATGTAAGGAACGTCCGGCTGGTTGGGGTCAAACGGCAGCGGGCATTAGACATCGGGATTCTCAAAGTCATCTGAAGTGTTTTGATGTCATTGCATGGGTTCTAAAGTTATCGAAAGGGCCCTTGAGTACACCGCAAAAGTCGAAAATATTTATGTGCAAAAGCACCAACTATTGCACAAAGCATGAGCCAATGACTTTGCTTAACCCTTTCCGATCGGTCTCCTTAATTATAATCAACTTACCCTTGATTTTCTTTAAATAAAGGGTTATGTAGTAAAAATCAGTGGGTGTACATGTACTTTGTAATCATAATCCATTGAACATTATGAGAATACACAATGAACTGAAGTGTTCCTTTTTTTGATTGACCTCTGCTTTTAAGTAAAGAAATAGCGAGAAGAGAAAAGTCAATTCCACTTCGGTTTGGTCCTTTGCCCTTTCACCCCTTCACTGCCATAAAACCTTGCTCAATTTGAACTGCCTTTCTCAAAATGCCCTCCCCAATCCTCCTTTCACTTAGCACGGGTCAAAAGCCACTGAAAGGCTATGGGCTATGTAACGGCCAAATGCCATTGACAGGTCAAGGGCTACGCAAAGGTCAAAGGCCATTGACAGATCAGGGCCTCCCTAATCCTCCGCTCCCTGAGCAAACAGGACTAACTGAGTACTTTTTACTTCATAATTTACGACAGTCAACAACTCTAGAGCAAATAACCCTTAGGAAAAGTAACCTTTGAACTTTGACCTACCAAGTGCAATGGTATTTTAGTACACATTTGAATGTCAAATGACTTCGACTGTATTCAACTTTTTAATGGGCCTAACTTATTTCAAATGGATATCTAGAGGTTACTGGTGTCTTTTTTTCAGTTGATGTTACAGCAGACTTGATGTGTCTAACCACTATTAGTATTACCATCATGTTATAATGACGTCACTTGAAAATCACCTTTGCCCTTTTGCTTTGACGATTTTCTTTCTTTCTTCTTTCCTTCTTTGTCCTTTGATTTTCGCTTCAACAAATTCTCTGTCTTTGATAACAATCCTAATAACTTTTTCTCGCCTTTTGGTAACTTATTTTCCTTGACACTGCACGAACTCTGTGCCCGTGACACCAAACTGACCCCTGCTGCCGAACCGGAATAGGGTACCATACTAGCTCCTGTGGGTGGATGACGTATGTTTGGATTCTCCACACCATGATGCCGTATCGATGCGCATGGCAATGATGGACCCTTGCCTTGAAAATGGTGTGCAGGTATTTTCGAGAGTCCTGCCTGTGCCGGTTGACTATGAATATAATTTGACGGAACATCCTCTATATTCCCATCTCTAGTTGAAAGATGGTCACAGATTCCTCGATTCGGCCCATATGGCCAATGGCGCCCAGTGTCCACGACAGGGTCTGAACTTCCAGCGTTAAGGTTATACAGTTCAATGGGTTTAAACGCTTGCGTTGCTGTTAGATTGTGCGCACTTGCACTCTGGACACCAAAATGGGCTGCATTGTTCGGAACAAGTTCGTTCTGCAAATTACTCAACTGGTCTTCTGCATTGCCTCGTATCCAAATATTATTTTGACAGCATACATCACATTGCCCAACACTGATCACATCCTCGTTTGAACTCAACACAGAACTGAAGATTGTCTCGTTCGATTTACGCGTCACTGCCTGTCTTACATCATATTTATATTCGTGAGCCATTGCTTTCGGGGGGGACACTACCGACGCAGAAATTGCAATCTGTGACTGTTGCTTAAGCTTCTGGTACCTAACATGATCCAAGGCACTAGATAATTGAGCGTCATCATAAGGACAGGGGGTCACCACCCTACCCATGCCAGGTGGTGGAGTCGTCCATGAGTGACTTCTATCCACCCCATGGCCCCCATCCTGTAAAGACATAGCCATCCGATTATCATGCTCTCGCAAATTTGCAATACACAGCGGAGATACTACTTGACTTTCACTACCAGCAGGCTTTGATGTACAACCCCCGTCTTTACTATCTTGAATTTCCTTTTGCTCTGCGCATCCATCCTGCGAGCTGTCTTTACCTGCAAGCGATGCTTGTCTTTTTGCACGATCCGCACATTTCTGGCTGTCCGTTTGTCTACTGTAAAACTGTGACGATGCCCACGGGGCCTGGATTGGGGGGCCATGCCCGGGGCATGCTTGCTGTTGTTTGTAGTCCGCTACTTTTTTCTCGTAGCGATTATAAGAGTTTTTTAAAAAGTTTCCGAAACTTGTACGATTAAGTTCCGAATCTGTAAACATTTTCTCTTCGCTTAATCTTCGTTTTCGCTCGCCATCTCCTCGGATGCTGTTCGTTACTTCGGAATCAGTTATCGTATCACTCTGATGCTGGTTCCCTCGTTGCCGTGGATGTTTTATCCGCTCATTTAAAGGATAATGACCAGTTTTCGACGCACCACCAATAAAATCCGAAAAACTATCGGAAAACGATCGCCGATGTCGACCAGGGTGACCATCAATAGGTTCACCGAATCCCAACTTGTTCTGATAATACATCGCTGGAACATCCTGATATCGCTGACTCGGAATATTTTCGGGCGAATAAGAAGAATTTGAGCTTGAACTATCTTGCCTTAGACGAAGCTTCTCGAAATCTGAAATTACCCCTGGCATGCTCCCTTGACGATTAGCGTTTGTCAAACCCCCCACTGGGTGTGCTCCCATACCAAATTTACCTACTTCCTCCCTTGGAGAGATCTGTACCCCCGCTTCCACGGGATACTGCAGAAACTTAGCCCCTCCAAATCGGTGCACATTTTGCGTCTCCTTATCTTCCAACGGCAATGAACCTTTCATTTTTTGAGGGGTTGCTGGATGGTACCCTACGGCACCTCTATGTGCAGACACCCCTTCTCCATACAAACCATCACGCCGTACGTGCTCACTAACCAAGGCCCTCAATGCTTCCCCTTCTCGGAAACCGTCTTGACGTTGTTCACTGCAAGAGACTGGCCCAGCATCGATAAAACTGTCCCCCACATCCACCTCTTTATCAATCTCCCCTCCCAGGAGACTCCCCTCAGCGATGCCGTGTACATCTCTACCACTCTCCAATGCCACATCCCCTAGACTACTACCAATGCTGTCTATATCACTTCTATCTGCAGCGTACAACGTTAGGGCTGGATTTAGCTTATTGGGGCATGTCATGCTCCGCGCAGGGGGGTCCCGATAAAGATCATTGTAAAACTGCCGACCACTGTCTTTCGCCGGGACTCGATGCGCCTTTCCGTTCTCCGCTGGCTGAACGGCTCCCGTAGTTTTGTTGCTATTGGCAACAGCATCTTCTTTCCTGGTTCCCCCTTGCACGTCTCTCGTTTGCTTTTTGGATAGCGACTTATACCGCTTCTCCTTGCGAACATTGGGCTGCAATGCCGGCGGTTTCTGCCGTATAGGGAGCGTATGAATCCGCCGAAAATGCGTCGAAACATGTGATTCCGTATCCGTGCCGCTACTACCTGGCTTAACTGCCATCAGATTGCGTAGCGCGGCTCCTGAGCTGGCTGAAATCGATTTATGCTTAGAATTAACTAGCGTTTTCAGCATGGACACGGCGCCAAGCTCCCAAAGCAGCTCTTGATCTTGAATACATCGCGCGGACAAATTCCACAGAATTCCGCAGGCATTTGACACCACGCGGGTACTTGGTGATCGAAGATGCGAGATCAATACTTGCAAGGCACCTTGTTCACGCAATATTTTGCGGTAATCCGGCTTGATCGCGACATGTGATGATACATTCCGCAGAATCCCTCCCGCATTTTCCGTGACCGCTAAACTACGGGTTGGACTTCGATAATTCAAGGCATAACAGAGAAATTGCAATGAACCAGGTGTGCTACAAATTTCTTCTTTGTTCGTCGAACTATGAGCACTTAAATTCCACACAGCACTCAGCACACTGCGAATAGCTGCTTCACTTTTTAACCGTTGTGTGCTCTGCATCAGGGCCCGTATGGCCCCAAGTTCAGATAACTGTTGCTTACTGTGATCATCGGCACGCCATGAGGTATTACGGAGGATGCCAGCTGATACCTGAATTAGATCTTCCTCATCTGTGTGCAACAGCTGAGCGATAATTGCCTTGATAGCTCCCTTCATAGTGCACAGCAGCGTCTTGCTTTTATTATCACTATACGTCATATTAATCAACGCCATCCCGGCGTATTTTCGAAGTGTGATGGCGTAGGTGTCATGGCAATGAGCATTGACTTCATAGTCAACCGCTAGTAACTCAGCGATGGCTTGAAGACCACCTAATTCACAGATTGTGTTTTTGTGCTCCTCCTCAAACGTCAGCTTCATAATCGCAGCAACGGCAGGACCAGGGCCGTGCTCACGGAGAGACGGGGCGCCACGGAAGGAGCGGTAGTTTTCCATTTTGCCGCTCAGTACTGATTCACTATGAGCACGGATAATCTCAAGAAGACGAAGGACTCGGACTTCGCGTCGACTACGTCGATCATTGGTGGCAGAGAGCACGATATTGTGCAGAGCAAGAGCTAAAGAAGGAAGATCAAATATATACGAGACAAGGTCAACATCATGTGGTTAGATACTAGAGGATAGGGTGAAGACGTAACATAAAAAGAGTAAGGGAGAGAGAGAATAGGAGAGGCAAAGGATTAGGGAAACAATGTGAAGGCAAGGGAAAGGGAAGGCAAGAAAAAGAGATGGGAAGAGAAAACAAGGAAGGAAGTAGGCAAGGGAGAACGTAAGCAAGAAAGGGAAGTAGGCAAAGTAGAAGGGAAGGCCAGGAAAGGGAAGGCAAGGGAAAGAGTAGGGAAGAAAATGAGGAGGGAAAGGAGTGAACAATGTAGAGAGTAAGCGAAGGAGGAAGTAAGCAAGGGAGGGAGTAGGCAGGGGAAAGAGTAGGCAGGGGAGAGAGTAGGCAGGGGAGAGAGTAGGCAGGGGAGAGAGTAGGCAGGGGAGAGAGTAGGCAGGGGAGAGAGTAGGCAAGGCAGGGAGTAAGCAAGGAAGGAAGTAGGCAAGGAAGGGAGTAGGCAAGGAAGGGAGTAGGCAAGGAAGGGAGTAGGCAAGGAAGGGAGTAGGCAAGGAAGGGAGTAGGCAAGGAA
>JANTCA010088940.1:0-13882 GCA_024741275.1 Chironex yamaguchii | reverse complement strand
ATATTTGTCCTGATAGCCGTACAAAAACTTGTCCTGTTACAAAGAGGACGAATTGTGAACTTGTTCGGACAAATATTCGTGCGGCACCGTGTAATCGCTTTTGTCCGTACGAATATTTGTACGGATCGATCCTTTCCTTGGTATAAATGCCAAGATTTTCAAAGTTTGGATACATATCTTTGCTTGCTCCATTGTCTGGTTTTGGGTATCGCTTCTGGAGCCTTTCAATCATTTCTTCTTACTTTCTTTTCACCGTTCCCCAATCTAGGCCACTTAATGCTTTTGACGCTTTATAGTCTATTTTTGTTTGCACTAACAAGGCTGTCTCATCATTTTCCCAGACGAAGTTTTTCTCTGGTTTTTTTGCTGCTTGTCCTTGAATCATTTTGTTCGAATGCGTTTCAAATGTCAAATAATTTTAACTAGCTTAACAAGGCAACTATCGAACTCGGCAGAAAAGCAGCAAAGAAGATTTCGGCGCCGAAAGTCTATGAAACGGTAACTGCGCATGACCAGCTAGGAAACCCTGCAAGCTAAAGTCTCTGTGTAAACGCGAGGGCTATCTGTGCAAATATTTATCCGGTACACCTATCCGTACAAAAACCTGAGAGGACAGAAACTTGTCTGGCACCGTGTAAACGGGGCCTAAAGCAAATCATCTATGGGGAAAGCTCCGCAATACAAATTCTCTCTGGGAAGGGTGTGTCGACGGCTTTATGACAACATTTTTGCATGTAAAGGTTTATTGAGCAGGCATTGACGAGCACTTCAATATACATTCTTGATGCTGACGAAATTCTTTTTGACCGAGCCCAATTGAGACTATACTCTTGAAAGACAAAAAAAAGGCTTTGATAAAGATAGAACTTAGAAAAGTGTCTCTATGGCGAACAAAGTGCAGCCTCATGATCCCGAGGAAGAGGAATGGTGCATAAACCTTGTTTTAGGGAAATTTGCAAGAAAATAATAAGTTAAATAGAGAATATAAGATCGACAAAGACGGAGCCAAGACGTCCTTGGCCTTCACAAGATTGTATGTAAAAATAGCCGACACTTTTAACTTAGGAACTCAAAAGAAGTTAAGGAACAATAAAATATTGCCTTTTTAATACTGAATCCATAAGCACCTATACATTACTCATTTGTGTTGACAAAACCTATGATTGGAGTTTCCAAGCGAGTTTATTTTCTGCTTTTAGGAATTTTGATTGCGAAAAGAGTGCTCAATTGTATGAACCTGAGAAGTACCCTTGGTGGTGTCATGAGTTTATAGAATGTAGAACGGATCCAATCGTGTACACTTTGGAAAGCGATCCCAAGTCAGTACAGAAAGCGAATCCATCAGTTTCCAGTGTAAACGATAAACCTATCTGTGCTCGTTTTGGTACTGATCCGTTTGGATCTATTCCTGTGTAAACGGGGTCTAGATATGACGAAAAAAGATTGCACATAATGACATGGAGAAAAACGCAATTTAGATTTGCTTGTTACTTTCGAATTAACATTTGTAAAGTATCTCATTTTTAACTGGGCCTCGATTATTATCTAGGTCATCTAGTGTCCGAAAGGTAACGTACCAACCGGAGCACGGAAAATTGTATTTGATCTGTATATTTTAGAGTAGTATGTTTGTCTATTTATCTTACATTGTTTTTGAAATGCTAATCTCAGTACGATGACGAAGAAGCAGAAGAAGATGATGAGCGTGAGATGATTTCACTTGAAGAGATAGGCTTGCCTCTCCCAGTTCCAAAGGATGGGGTAACATTTGACACAATTATGCGAGATAAAGAGGACAAGGAACAATTCCTAAACTTCTTGCAGAAAAGGGATAGAAAAGGTACGATTAAGGGAATTCTTTCCGCGTTTGACCTGATTGTTCTTCATCTATTAAGGATTAATTGGCCATCTGTTACTAGACAAGATATAGATAGAAATGATAGCTTCTACTATTAGACTGAATTTTGTGTTCCCTTTTAGGAGACCGTTGTAATGTACATGTGCAGTTTCTTACTTGCGATACTCTGTATCCTTCGTTTAAACTCTCTTCAGCCCAAAGTTAGCATAAGGCCCAACTGTGTCATTGTAACTTCCTTGTTATTCTAAGTTTGCACTCTACTAAGGATAGGGAGGTTTAGATCGAGTATCCGTTGTTTCAGCTATTTTCCCATCAAACGTTAATTCGTTTTCCATTTCTGAAGCCTTTTTGAGTCTGTTTTTTCCTGAAGCATGGGCAGGTGAGACAGTAAGGAAATGATTTGCGTAAATGTAGTGCTGTGGTGCTAGCATATGACTAATAAAATATTAAATTCGTCATTTTACCGCCCTTTTGAACAAGAGAGCGGCCATCCCAAATTTCTTTTCGATTTCTTAACACGTTAGATCCCCAGGTTTTAAAGGACGTAGCGCAAAATACTAGCATATCACGTTAAGGCAGTGAAAACTAAAGCAATTAACGCGTAGTGGAAAGGTTTGATGAAGTTTGTAATGCTAAGAGTTTTCAAATGTTCGATGACTGTCTGTCTTACTCTTAAATTTTTGCGTTTGCCTCCAGCTTTGAATGATTATTTGGCTTGGTTAGAAATGGAGGCATTCCGACGCTTGCCTTCCAAAACATCGAAGAAGGCGCGTGATATCAAAGCTACAGCTATCGGGGCAAAGTGGTTGGGTAAAGAGTATTTTTTTGGTCCAAACAGCCCAGCAACTAAAGACGGACAGGAGGAGGTAGGTGAATATTTGTCAAATTATGTTAGGATTGGTTCATGCCCTACGTCATTTTGCTGAGCTATAAATGACGTAAAAACTAATTGTGCCGTGCAGCATAGGCTTTGAAGCAGATATATTTTATTGTCATCAAATTGTTTTAACCTTTTGCGAGGCTGTTCTATGACATCAAGTTAAATAGGTTACCGATTTATTGATTGTAATAGCGTAGGAAGCTCAGAATATCAAAAGCAATGCATAATTACTTTACTTTTTATGGTTTACGTGCGGTGTAACGATATGTCACATTTGGATATTATTTCTCTACGCTTTGATGTATTTTTGGCCAACAGAAAGGTTTGAATGTGTTCGCCATGATTTAAATTTCATTCATGCAAGTAGATAAATAGACCATCCTATTATTACTGACAAGTTTTTATGCGCTTCTGCTCTCTTCCAGGTCAGAAAGTACAGCCGCGAAAAAAATGGTTATATCCCTGGCAGGCCTCCATCACCTGTTATTACAGAGGCTCAAAGATTTATCCGTGCTCGTCTTGAACGAAGATGGTTACTTCTATACAAAGAAACGCGCGAATATATCACAAGACGGAAAGCCAAATCTAGTATTTCTGATATGGTCGAGGACATGATGATGAAAAGGAGGTTGCAAAGGAGTGAGGCTGCATGGAAGGTAATCAATTAAGGCAGACTCGGTCAATGCATTCGCTGTTGTCGTACCATAAGTAAACACGATATTATTGTTTTCTGCAGCCAAATTGGTCTGCATACTATCGGTACCGAAGATCCTTTGGTTTCCAGTTGAAATAATGCAAACTAATTTTGCAATAAGCCAACTATTGTAGACGTTTTTTGAAAGAAGTACTAGTCTAGTGTTTATTGCTCAATGGTCATCTTTGTTCCCTGTAGTTTAATGTAGCCTAGCATGGTCTACGCTTGCGATAAATTTTCCATTTATCTTTTCACACTTTTATATTTCAATTTCTTTTAGATTTTAAACAGCAGATGGATTTCTGGATCAAGGGACGTTGTTGCTCTGAGACAGACCCTCTTAGACACTGAGAAGTGTCGACAGTTTACAAACTTTTTAGCCCTTAAAGGAGACCTTATGGAAAATAACATTAATTTTTGGTTAGATGTGCAAAAGTTTAAGGTAAAAAGGCAGTTTATTCGACTAGTGAATTTTGGTAAACATATCAGGATGCCTTAGGCTATTAGATAAGCAGATGTGTAAATCTTAAGGCACTCCTAATTGAGTCGCATCCAAAGCTGCCGCAAGAGTCAATTATTGGCAACTCTATCAAGAACAGTAAAACGCGAATTTGAATAACGCGAGTTCATCTCTTGATTCCATGTCATTTTAAATGTTTGAGTATGGGTCTTTTTTCTGTTAAACGTTGGAACAGTAAATACGATAACTGCAGATTCTTTTTTATCTTTACTCAGGAACTTTGTCACTGCCACCTTGATAGTTTTGCCGTCTCCAGGAAAATACAAACGATTGTAGAAGTCTTTATCAAATCATCAATACCGCCTGAGTTACAGATAGACGTTCCAATTGAAATTGCCGAAAGGTTGTATGAAAAGGCAGCAGGAAAAATGCCTCAACATGGACCGTACCTCTTTCGTGAGGCTCAGGTATTGCTTGCATATTGTCATTATCCAGCCACAATCATCATTATGTATGCAATATTCAAAATTTCAAATCTTCGTATGATATTTTCCTTGATATTCTCTTCATTGTTTCAGTATCCCCCCCCCCCCCCCGCAGTCTTTGCTTATTGGTTATCCAAATCGTTGCTTTTATCATCATCCTATCCTGTTCATTACTATTACTAGATACGTCATTTTCATTATACGGTAGGGTAACATGATTTAGATTTTCATTTTAAATATTTTATTGTTACACTGAGTCAGAACGGGTACGTTTGTGTGTTTAATTTGGATCCCGAATTTAAGCGTGTATTTGACTTACTTTTCTTGACGCTATTGACGATATTCATCAAGGCTTTTTTTACCTAAATAGGATTCATATTCGTGTGGTTGAACCATGGCCTTATACTTCCATATTGTTTTTTTCGTCCTTTACGTAGACAACTGTGTTTAGAATTTTATTCAATTATTGGAAGGAATTTGTAACTTTTCGTGCATCAATATCGGAAGACAAATTGGCTCAACATTTGGAGGAATTAGTGAAGAAGCACAGAGCAGAAAAAAAGGCAAAAGCTATGGCTTCTGAGAGACGCCGATTAGCACGTCTAGCTGCAGAAAAAAGAAAGAAAGACAAGGAAGACAAGGGACGGCATCGTCTGTTTTCCGATTACGCAAGGTATGTCTAATTTCTCTTTTCTATTGCGTAAATTAAATCTAGACATACCTTCCGATTTCAACAGTTAATTTACATAACTATAAATTCAATTTATTGTCCTGTCTTGCATCCATTAGCCAAATAAAGAGTTAAGTAAACACTTTGTAGCACGATGCTTACACTAACTTGTTTGCATTCCTTGGCTATCCTGCCGGAGTTACCTTGCTAATATGTAATTGTCTAATCCAATAATGTCTATGAACTAGTTCCCAAGCTAATAAAGTGGTATTACAACGACCAACAACGCTGATACGCCCACTTCAAGAACAATCATCATACTAAACTTTTAATGCGCGGGTCACGCAGGTCGCGTGGTTCCCCTACAGTACATGAGTACAGCTTTTAATCAAACAAATCTATTAGCGTTCAGTAAATTGTAAAGAAGACTTGGGCTTAACTTCGACTGAAGGCCCGAGAGCAAGACGTCAAGCATCCGCCGTGCCCTGTCCCTGACGGGATTGTTCGGCTAGGTTTGACGGGGGTTCGCCAAACCGCACTGTGAAAAGCATGACGTTTTGAGTCATTTCTTCAGACAAAGTTTTTGTAGCATAATATACTTTTTTTGTAGTACTCGAACATTTGATGACGATGATGAGTTGGAGGTGATGACATTTTCTTATGCAAAACTGATTGCGGATGATGAGTTGCAGGAACTCGAGCAACGAATGCGTGAAAATGGTTATACTATCGATGAACTAACTGAAGGAGTCGGAATTTCTAAGCGAGGATCGAGTATGTTTATAATTTTTTATCGTCGACCTCTACACTTGCTTTCCTTAGCAGAAATCTATCTATATTTTATTTACTTTTTTCTTTGTTTATATTTTGCTTGTTTGTTTGTAGCGGTTGCTGGCACTCTTCCCACTTTTCTGTTTTTGTCGGGGTTTATTTACCTGTTTGTTCGTTAGCAAGATAATTCACCAACGTATGGATGGATTTTGATGAAATTTTCAGGAAGTGTACTACCTGGGATAAGGAACAAATGATTTATTTTGGGGGATGATACGAGTGAAATCCTGGAATCTGGATCACTTTTCTGCTAATGAAACCTCTATAGTGCCAATGAGGGATAACCTATATTTGGTAATGATATCTTGATTAAAATTACCAGGAAGGAAATCATTGTGGGGAAAACCCCTGATCTTTGAATAATTATACTGGTGTCGCGGATCGGAGTGCTTTTAGTTCTGAGCTTTTACTTCTGGAACAGGTCTGCCTCTCTTCCCCTCCCCTCCCCCTTCCAACAGACACTCCCAGGTGTACTGCGCAGTTTATGTACTGGCTTTCTGTCATCTGTAATAGGTACTAAAGTCGTAGGTTTGGTTTTCTTGTTTGACACAGTACTTGTTTTTTCACAGGTGATGATATGAGAAGCCTAAGAAGTGGATCTGGTATGTCGTACACTATTTTAAAATTTCTAAATTTCGAGACAGTTCTACGTAATGATTAGTAGTGGATAAAATTGCAGATCATTCAAGTTGAAGTTATCTTGCTCGTGTAAAGAAGTCGACAGGTTGGTCACTAGTTGAAAAACAAAAGTCAAGTTATCATTGTGACCACCGGGGCGTCGAAACCCAAGTCAAGAGAGGGCAATCGGGGGTTGAATGACTTATAGTCTTTCAACCTTTCCTTCTGAGCTATTAAGCTAAACAGGAAAGGCGTCAGATTTGTAGTCGTGGCGGTGGTCATTGTTCTAACTTTGCTTTTATGATCTTACTCTTGCTATTCAATGTGATGATGCAACGACGATACAATTTGTTGATAATGACCAAAATTAATAGGAAAGCTGAACATGTGTTATATTAAGCTCTTATTTAACGTTCTGGATCTCCAAAGTGAGGGGTTAGGCTCTTTGTTGGAAATGGTGGTGGGATTAGTAAACTTGCATAAAACTTTGCACCGGGTCAGTAGAATTTCCTTCAGAAATCTTGTTTTTTCTCCTACTCTTTTGTAAGACACTCAAAACGTGAAAGTAAATTTATAGGGAACGAAACTTAATTCTCCTTCTGTAAAGAAACTTTATTTTCTGTTCCCGTTTACCGTTTAGGGAAATATGCTTATCATGCAACAATGCTAACCTACGTTTTGCGACTACCTCTGACAGACTGCGCTATTGCGCGCTAGAAGAAGGAGCAAACGTAGTTATACCATATGGATTGCTATTTTTGCGTCAGCTACCAATGCGTGCCTGAGGTTGTGGTACACTGACCAGAGTCCATATTTTCCAATAATTTGAAATTGGGATCCTTGCAGCGAGACTTCATAACGCATTCAGGAACAGCTTTTGTTCATCGCGAATTGCTTATTGATCTAATAGCAGTGCTGAGGTTATCATGGAACTTTTTACAGAAAGTATTTATCAGAATAGCGATGTATAAAAATTGTAGGGAAAGGATGAAGATTTCATGTTTACAATGTCAATTAAAAGCATATCGTCTTGATTACGTTGACAGCACCAATGCAAAACCCTCAGCAGTTAACAATGAGCAAACGGGCGTTCCTGTACTATAAAATGACGTACTCACGAAAGTTTTGCGTTCTTAAAAGAGTGTGGCCACAAACATGTTTATTCAAATGTGGAACCCCAGACTCTAAATATATCTTTCACGTATCTATTGATTATCAAGTTGTATATTCAAACGCTGAAAAAATCATCGAGTAAAGGAGTCAAAATATTTGGCTTCGTCAACTGTTTCAGTTTCAAAGTTTCAAATTTTGCGCGTGCACACAAAACGAATATAAAGACATTAAGGTTCCACTTTTTCCAACTTGTCACTTTGTTGCTTGGTGACTGTTCTGCCTGCTTCATCTGTTACCCTGTGTTTTTTGTGTTTTAGTATAGTCGTCTGCTTTCATACTCTGTAGCAAATAAGAATCAGTAGGTATTTCGTAGCCCATTGTAAATAGATTTGGGAATAAGTTTATCTCCTGAAGTCATCTGTCCGCAAAAGCAGCGCGAAATTTGACATTGGCCGTTTGATTAGGTCATCTGGTTAGTTACCAAGATTCTTTGCAGTTTTACCTTCTCGTGTCCCGTTTACATATAATTGATCCGAAACGACACGTCTTTATCTGGCATTTCGGATGGACATTAAACACATTCAAGTCCCTATATCTGAAACGACACGAAGCTAGCCCAAGCTGCAGATATCATCTGACGTTCCAAAAATGTTTTATGTTTCTTAACGTCGATCAATATTTTGGTAAATTGACCGAACAGGGATTAGTATTTCCTATTATCGACGTTGATGTTTCTGTGAATTCGCATCAATTCTGATAAATTCCCTAGCTGGTGGTCAAAATGAAGTGAGAATAGGCGGGATATCTAAGCAAAGTTTGTCTTGGGAGGATAACATCACCTGTTATGATAACTTTGGGTTTGGTTTTCAAGTGATCAAGAAATTTCAAGCAGCTAACTAAGAGATGGAGTGAGATCACCGCAATCATTTGGGGAGTTAGTCCCCTTTGGCGTGAGAATGGAGGAATATTCTTTGGTTTTGACCATACTTTACGACAGTCAATTAGTATCTCCTTCAGTCCTAACACCGGACCTTTTAGGAAATTTGTACATTATGATCTTGAAGTTTACCAATCAATTTTTTCTCTCTTAATTAGTTGTAGGTCCAACAAGGTCAGGTAGGGGATATCCACATAGTCAGAAGAATACAAGAAAAACATTATCAGTAAAAAATGGTATGTTTTGCTTGCGTATTTAAAGACCGGAAAAGCTGTTACCTTTTTGATAATGAAATTCAGTCGTGTAGTCACAGTGTTAGTGAAATATTAAAAGGTATTTTCAATTTAACTTTCCGTAATAGACTATAATTTGGTCCAAGTAAGGTATTTATATAACGTTGTATCAACATAATTGCTTTAGCGTATTCCTGACTGCTGGTTATGTCAAGGTTGGTACCGTAAAGATTTCAGATCTGTTGTGAACACCTCAAGTTCATCCAATGACACCAGAGCTGCTGAAAATCCATTCTTTTCGTGTTGTAGTTATTTACAGCGAAGAGTTCCCAGGACCAAAAAATTGATAATCTGCATATGTGATACTCTGACATTACAATTTTTATGATAGGGTCTCTCCACTGTGGAAACCAGTGGCGTATCCAAAAGCGAGATTAGATTATTTGGTAATGTTGGTCAATTAGGTTCGCACAAAACGCAAGAGAATTGTTAGAGAAAAATTTGCCCAGAGTCAGGCAGTTTGCATACACTTGTGGTGACCACATAAATTGAATAAAAGAAAATTGTAAATGGTACAGAAAGAGCAGAATTGTCTGGAATTTCTATTAGGGGAAGTCGTAAGTGAGATTTCCTGTTGAAACAGAATTTAATCAGCTCTTACTGAGATGTAATAATACCCTTTGAAACCATTTTGGACAAAACACATAGTCTTTTTTGATAAATATTGTGAGAAATGACATCTCAGTTCACACAGTTCAAGTATTTAGACAGTGAATTACTTTCGTTTCCGTGTTTTTTTTAGTGAAGTGTAAAAAGTGTAAAAAAGAAACCTGTTATTGTTTTGTGAAATGTATTGCTGTATTGGATGGAAGTCCTTTTTTAATAAACCAGATACTTTTGACATAATGTTTTAAAGGTATCTTCCTAAAGTTTGTTATATGTCGTTTTTGTGATAGCATGAACACAATATTATTTGATATTTTCTCTTCCTCTGATCAATACGTAGGGTAGAAATTCAACTCCACCACTTGACTACGCTGTCCTATTTCTGATTTAGACAGTTCCTATGGTACAATTGACAACCAAACACACTGTTAGCTCCTGATTCTTCCCTTTTTCTTGCAGAAAGGTAACTTTTCTTAAAAATGTGCTTTCGCAAGGTAACTACTCTCGGCCTTCACTGAACCTGATCTTGACTTCCAATTTTTCTTACCGTACTATAAATACGATATTTGGGTTTCTTCCACCGCAAATGATCTTGTGCTGTTCTGTGACACCTTATGTTCATTTAGAAAGTCTATCCTGGCCGATCGTAACTTGTCTTGATATGGTAACAAGTCTACTATCGTAACAAGTCTACTATCGTAACAACGGATCTAATCTGCAGAAATTTAGCTGTCCTTCCAACTGTTGTTCACTATCAGACATGATCTTTTGGTGTTACTGGTGTACTAGTCTTTCATATTTATAGATTCAACAGTAGGTAACGTAAGCTTACCTAGCTGTATGTACGTTGGTATAGGTGAAGACGACATACATGTTTGCTTTAAATGCTTAAATTACTGCAAGCCTTTGGTAAACTCTAGCTGGGTCCTGATCAAGTTTAACTTTCAGTGCAGCGTCAACAATGTCCCGAGAAGAATTATGAACGGAATTGACTTTTTCAACTGAGATGCTGCTTCATTCGATTGCTTTTCTTCTTGAAAGCAATGATAGCAACTTCAGTATTTGTTGTGTGATACGGAGATAAAAATTGCTGAAGCCTGGAACAAACGCATTTTCTATGTGTCGAAGGACTTCTATGTGGCTTTAAACGTTAAACTTGGCATTTAATGTGTCGAATAGTATACAACAGAATTTTTAAATAGAACACCCAAAATGGACACTTGGTCAAGACATGGGAGAAACCATAAGAACTCGAAAAAACCCGAGTCGTTAGGGTAACCGACTTTGGTGCGCAAAAGGTGAACAATATTGATATGTAGACAGGAGCTTTATCATGACATGAGTCGTATGCTTTCTATGAGCTACGTTTCGAGAGACACTTCTCCCGTCATCAGGCTACTAGAAATGATCTGGTACAGCTATTTTATACTCCTTCATTGCGGACGTCCGTGGTGGCAGGGATCGAGACGTCCTAAGGATTGGCGCCTTAGCTGTGTTGTGTTTGTTCTGTTTCCTTTGCTAGTGCTGAAGCCCAAATTTCAGGAAGACTGTAAGATATGCTGTTGATGTGAATGCTGTGTTGCAGGGAGTGGATGGTTTTTGGATTTTTCTTGTTGTCGTGATGTTGTCGATAATTTTCTTGTTATCCCAGTCAAAATTATGGTTATGAGTGCAACAGTGGTCAGCTATTTCATACTGTGCACAATGGTGACACCAAACTAGAAAACGATCTTTGAATAAAGTCCCTCCAATGTCGCATAATGCGACGAGTCATTCGAATGGAATTAATTATAGTCGAATAAAATTCAATACATGCACGTAATTCAAATCAAACTTTGAAAGCTTTCTTCATAGGGTTTATTTTTGTCTTCCCTGCCTAAGAGAAGGTTTGGTTCTTAGGAAAGCTGTAAGCTTTAAGTGCGTAACTATTAACAGACTACAAAACTCCTACAAATTTGACTCAAATTAATCAGCTGTTGTTTATTTATTGTGTCGATTGGCGTATTAAGCTACATTAAACATGGTTTGCATCTCCATGGTTATCTAGACAAATTAAAAAGTCGACATTACGGATTGGCGTTGACGTACACAATTCTTCCCTCTCATATCCTGTCGTAGATGTAATACTTGAGGATCCAAGTGAGGAATCTTTGTCACGTCTTACAAGCATCGAGACCAAAGACATGCCCCTTCAACATCAACTAAAGGCACCACTCAACCCTCATTTCGCTGTCAAAAGTCGCTCAGGAAAATCAAGAAAAACACCCAAACACTTAGACGAGGCAGCGAGTACTGTCACCGAAAGTATTGCGGATCAACTGGTGAGGAAAAGAGGCAAGCACATACGCAAGATGCCTGGCCCACGAAGGGACTCATCAGTAGGAGGGGCACTGACAATGGAATCGCTAAAGGAATTTGACAAAAGTAGAGCTGGTATGTTATTTTATCACAATGTCGCAAAATAAACTCATTTGATAATTCCATGAGATTAGAGATGAACCGACTATAACAAGCTTTAGAGAGCCCAGTAAAAAAAAGCCTTTTTGAAGTGAAATGTTACTTTTGCAGCGCCATCAAATAACAATCTTAACCAATATGATATATGAGGAAGGTACAGTAAATTAACAGATTCTCTTTTCCTACCGTTATGAAAAGTCAATAGAACATTGGAATGTAGTAAACATCACACTATCAGTATAATGAATAAAATAACGAAAATAATGCTTGGAATTGTATTAGATATAATATACTAAAGAGTGAGAGAACAAGTATCGTGGGTACAGTACGGTTTTAGTGAGAGCATGTGAACAACTAATGCAATTTTTGTTTTGAGAGAAATTCTAGGAAGAATGATTGAAAAACAAAGATATGTATTTTGTTTTATGGATTCTGAGAAAGTGTTTGATAAAGTTAAACATGAAGAACTAAATGGAATTAAATATTTATGAGAAAGGAAAGAGATTTATAAAAAGCCTTTACTGGAATCAGGAAGTCACGATTAGATTACAGGAAGATGTAATATCAAATCATAAAAAGCTATATCTAGATGCAATAATATTTATTTATATATGTAAACCTATATGGAGGGATGGGACTAAGAGTCTAAAATGAAACTGTGACAGCTGCATGTAATGATGACAGGGAGCAAAGAGGGTTGAGGGTCAACATGGATAAGACCAAAGGAATGGTGGCAACTAAGAACAACTCCATCAGAAAGAGGAGAAACAAGAGAAAGAAAAATAGAACAGATGGAAAAATTATCGTATCTGGGGAGTTTAATAACAGATGAGTGAAGACGAAAATTAGGAAGAGAATCGGAATAGTAAAGTATGCATTCAATCAGATAAGATCATATTTGAAAGAGAAAGAAAAATATTTGGATGGTTGAAATTATTGTACGCGTGTTAGACTTGCACAATAACCAAAAGGATGCAGGTAAAACTGAAAGTAGCTTAAATGTGATATTGGAGAAGGATTTTGAAGATATTAGGGGCAGCACGTAGGATTAATGTTGACATCGTGAGACAAATGGAAACAGAGGGGAAATCTATGACAACAATAAGAAGACTTCGAGTGGGATTTCTGCGACACGTGATGAGAAAGAGAGAAACGGAAACTGGTATTTTGTAGAATGATGGAAGGAAATAGAGCAAGAGGAAGACGGAGAGTGAAATTTATGGATGGTGTGACAATGGAAACAGGTGGCCATCTAAGTAAGTCCAGTAGAACGTTTGCAATTGACTAACTATAGAACAGGTGGCGGTTCCTGGTGGCCCAAGTCAATGTGGCACGTCGGTACGCTAAGAAAAACAGCTTGGTGTAGATACAGTACATTCAGGCGAAGTACATCAGCCTCTTTTGACAAGTCCTGACAACATCGTCGGCAGTTTTCTTGCAGGAATGTACTACCTATATATTTCCGTATGGCGTATGTTGTAAACTGCAGTACCCTGAAAGTTACTATTAATAACTAAGTTACTATTATTCATCACTTTTATTTAGGAAACCCACTTGACTCCTCATTGCCACAAATTCTTATATCGGAAACAAGGGAGCAACCTGATGTTGATTGTCCTCGATCTTCTCCATTGGAAAAAGAACGTTTGCAGCGGTCTGAGATGAGCAAAACGTCGCGTCCAGCCAAATTTGCAAAGGATCTCAAAAGAAAGCAGCATCCTATACGTACATGGAATGGGAGCGTATCTAAGTCGCCATTAGAACACCAAGTAACCGGTGTAGTTGTTTCGTAAAATCAAGATATATTTATAATGGGATAATTAGAGGAAGGGGTTTTAAAGGTTGTAAAGACATGCAATGTTCACGTGAAAGTCTTTAGATCGATCGTTCTAACTATCTATCCATCTATCTATCTATCTATCTATCTATCTATTTATCTATCTATCTATCTATCTATCTATCTATCTATCTATCTATCTA
>JANTCA010088929.1:0-13882 GCA_024741275.1 Chironex yamaguchii | reverse complement strand
TGAAAAAGGATGCACGTATGAACTTGGAAAAGGATGCACGTATGAACTTGGAAAGGGATGCACGTCAGAACATGGAAAAGGATGCACGTAAGAACTTGGAAAAGGATGCAC
This sequence comes from Chironex yamaguchii, assembly GCA_024741275.1. Lineage (NCBI taxonomy): Eukaryota > Metazoa > Cnidaria > Cubozoa > Chirodropida > Chirodropidae > Chironex > Chironex yamaguchii. The sequence continues at coordinate 13,771 of JANTCA010088929.1, read as the reverse complement.
GTAAGAACTTGGAAAAGGATGCACGTAAAAACGTGGAAAAGGATGCACGTAAGAACTTGAAAAAGGATGCACGTAAGAACATGGAAAAGGATGCACGTAAGAACTTAGAAAAGGATGCACGTAAGAACTTGGAAAAGGATGCACGTAAAAACGTGGAAAAGGATGCACGTAAGAACTTGGAAAAGGATGCACGTATGAACTTGGAAAAGGATGCACGTATGAACTTGGAAAAGGATGCACGTAAGAACTTGGAAAAGGATGCACGTAAGAACTTGCACAAGGATGCACGTATGAACTTGCAAAAGGATGCACGTAAGAACTTGCTAAAAAAATTCCGCAGATGTTTTATTTGTGTAAAAAAAAGCCATAGTGCCAGAGCATGTAGATCATTGTTGCTATGTTCAATTTGTAAGGGTAGGCATCATGCCACTGTGTAATAAAAAGGCTCCTTCTTCTGTAGAGGACCCGACAAATGTAACTTCATGTGTATCTAGATAGTTGAAGCAAATCCTCTTGTTGTACGTTTGCTTTGCAACAGTACTAGCAGTCAAGGTAGAATTGGTGCAGGACCGATTGATACATTCTTTAGATCGTTTTGCAATTTTACAGCAAGGAAAGAGATTCCTTCTTTGGTGATTACAGACAATGCGAAGACCTTGAAGGCAGCAGCAATGTTTCCTGAACAAATAAGTAAAGACTCGGAATTTCATAACTTGAAGGGAGAGAAGGGCATCAAATGAAGGCTCAACTTGGATAGGACGCCTTGGTTGTGTGGATATTTTGAGGCAATGGTGGGTAAAGTCAAAAGATGTTTGCATAAAATAATTTGAATTGCCAAGTTATTATTTGATCAACTGGACTCATTGGTCAACGAAATAGGGGAATCCTAGAATGATAGACCTCTGACATTATCTATGATAAACGTAGCTCAAAACCATTAACCCCATCACACCTGTTACGCAGCCAGAGAATCAAGGGGTTGTCAGACCATGGCAGTACAGTAAAAGGCGACAAAGCTCTCTTTCTGTCTAAGAGAAACAGATACATAATTCAAAAATTGGATCAAGTTTAAAAACGCTGGCAGGGTATTTGACAGATATTATTTGATCAACTGGACTCATTGGTCAACGAAATAGGGGAATCCTAGAATGATAGACCTCTGACATTATCTATGATAAACGTAGCTCAAAACCATTAACCCCATCACACCTGTTACGCAGCCAGAGAATCAAGGGGTTGTCAGACCATGGCAGTACAGTAAAAGGCGACAAAGCTCTCTTTCTGTCTAAGAGAAACAGATACATAATTCAAAAATTGGATCAAGTTTAAAAACGCTGGCAGGGTATTTGACAGATATGAGAGAATATCCACGCAGTGCGATGCAGGGTCCAAAAGTAGTCAAAGCTGATGACATGGTTTAGTACAAGAAAATAGCATAAAGAGATTATAGTGGAAGCTTGAGTGATTCATTGATTAAGAGGAGCAGAAGTTCGCGTCATTGCTTGTAATAAGTCTAAAATCTTATGCAGACCAGTTCAGAATTTATATACTATAGAATTAAATGTAGAGAAAAAGCCAGTTGAGACGAAACGAGACTTGAGGCTAGAAATTAAAGCTGAACGGATGGTTGATAAAATTAGGGCACGAGAACAAGAGGACAATACAGGTGTTGACCACACCGTGCTGCAGCGATTGATGTGCCTCTGCGCAACTGCTTGAACTTGACTCCAGGGAGTCAAAGAGGTGTCAGGACGTTTCCTCACTTCTATAACGCGCATCTTCATCTAATATCTTTGATGATAATCACATGGTTTTCCCATTTAAATTTCTCAGTTTCGTATTTGTCAAATGCATCTAATTTGGTATTATGTTGAAAAGTGCTAAGTACGATATTATAACCATATAAATGGATGGGGCATTACCAGGTAGAGTATGAAAACGGGAGATTTGTCAGAACGAAACGTTATGTAAATTCTGTAGATTGAAATATTTTACTGTTTCATAGAACGTGTTGTGCTCTTCTTTTTCGTGTCTACTAGTGCCATGAACAGATGTGGAGGCATTTTAGTTAATGTCCCCATAGTCGGTAATACTTTGAAGTAATTAAACACAATATCTGCTAAATGCAAAGGAGTGGTTACGGCTAAGGTCATGAGCTACCTGCTGATGCGAAGGCAAAGTGATGATGAACTGAAAATGAGAACTTAAATATCAGCGCGGGAAATAGAAGTGTAGTTGAGAACGTTAGACAGTGAAGCTGCACAGTCTCCTTACTAGCCCTTGATGACGTATTATCATAACGAACTATGGTAAAGCCCGCTGATGCCTTCACACTATTATAGTGTTTCCAGTAGGCGACATGCTACAGTGAGCTATGCTCTTAGCTGACCAAGCAAAATTAGCTTTATAAAACCTTTAGCTCTAGCAAATAAAAACATACCCATCCCATTTAAGTTAAATTAGAGTGCTTAAGCAACGTTTAACTAATATTACACTATACTACAGATATTTAGTTTGGTAAGACACGGGTCAACAGAAAGTTTGCACGTAGAAGTTCTATCGTAGGGATACAAGATCGACTGCGCTGCACATTGTTGGCTTTTATATGAGAACCACCTCACTTTGTGATGTGCGTGACATCAGCGACGGTATAATATAACAGACAAAGTTGTTCAGTTTTCATAATAGAGGAAAGAGTCGCGCTTCGCTTCGGCTGGGCTATGCCAACATGCTTCACAACGGCTGCTCTGCCCAGTGCGCAACGAATGTCACAGAAACTCTGCACGTCAGCCAAAGACATGTCATCTACACCACAGGAAATTCCAGGAAGTTATGACGTCAGATTTTGGAAAAGAACAGACTGATCATCAAGTGCTTTGATCTTCTTTTCCAAATTTGAGCACTCAGTTTGCGCATTTTTTTTCTTCTTATGAAGATCCATAACGTCACATTGAAGTTTACTCAATTTTGTCTTCAGCTGTTTCAACTCGTCCTCTTTTCCTAAAATAAATGCTCTTACCTCCTCAATGTCCTTTTGCTTGTCTGCAATCTCTTCAGTGACCTCTGCATAGAAAGGAGGCAAGCAAAAATTAAGCCGTGCAATGCTGCTAAAGCAAACTTGGTGAACCATTAGGCCAACGAATCGGAGGTTCCAGGTTCAAATCCACTTTGATGTAACATTCATCACCATGTCCCCGAAAGCACAGCCGTTTGAACCTCTCCTTGTAAAAGTCACATTGATCTTGGTTTACGATAAATTAAGAGTAAACTTCACATTAAATCAATAAACTAGAAACGAAACGATGGAAGCAAGCCAATAGGATCAAATAGAACTTTTAATCTTCTGGATCTGTACCAAGATGAGTAGTTATGAGCTATATAAATGAGTATATCAGTGACAGTTTTCCCTACTGCAATTGCGTTCAACGAAATACTGAAATGATGCTATTCCTTGGATCAAGATAGCAGACCAGATCATCACAAAAATGACTAATTTGTTGCCTTTCGTTGTGACTTGACCGCTGAAAATTTCATTAAATTTGTCAATTATTATTTGAGTAACGTTGCCAACAAACAGATAGATAGACAGACAAACAAACAAACAAACAGACAGACATTTTAAATAGACAGAAAAAACAGACGAGTAACATACAATCACAAACAGACAAACAAACGGACAGATAAACAGACAAGCTAACAGAAAGGCAAATAAACAAATAGACTGATAGCACCTAGGAGCTCTAGGCTTACTACCACTATAATAGAGTATTAGTCCCATAAATGGCCAACAATGTGCGCCTAGGTATTGTCGTAATCAACTGCACTGGAGCTATTTGTTGCAGCCTGCGGCGTGACAAATTCAGGATTGGTTGCAAAAATACACCAATTAAGTTAAAGACAAATACGTTACACTTACCGTTCACTCGACTACGAGCACTCTCCAAAAGACCTTCGATGTTTGATCGCTTTTCTTTGGCAAAGATTAAAAAATCATCAACGGATCCCCTTTCTTGCAGGTAGGTAAAAAAGGCATCTAAAAAGGACAAAGATCCCCCGCCCCCAAAAAATGATAAACTTCCACCATCAATGGCTTCAACTAAGTCGACAAAGACTAGGATTTAATATTATATAAATACTTTTTTGTAGTAAAAAACCGCAAAAATCGAATTGAAAATTTACGACATTGCGTTTAAAACATACTTTAAAGCACTGCTTGTCTGACACTCTTCGGAGTGTGAATCGTCACGAAGTAGCCATATGGCGACCTATGTATAATCTTAGACAATTAAAGAGAGAAAACACACCCGAAAACTGAAACAGGAGGTCAGATCTCACGCTTTGCCTATATGCTGTAAGCAGGCATTATCAGACACAAAAGGCTGATGCACTTCCTTATGAAAAAGCATACAAGTTATCGAGAATAGCTGGTTCCTCTTCCTACATTACGCTGTGTACTTAGAGGAAAATGTTTTGAAAAAGAGCATCTTGTTATCTTCTCGCACCAGTTGCTTTTTCCTTCAGTGACAAGGCATTGAAGTCTCAATCTACTCACATATGCAACAACCATACCATATCTGACGTTGACGAGTGGTTAAAGTGCTTGCGCTCTAATCAGGAGGTTCTGGGTACGAATCCACCTGGCGCCACCTTAGGCAAGTGCCATATGCCACGGGTCAACCCAAGCCATGTGAAGGAAATTGGGTACGACGAAGCCGTCGGATGGCTGAGCTAGCACAATACCACAAAACATCGTGGTTGAGATCATGAGTGTTCAGTCTCGTTCAACTAATTCTTCACACTGGTTTAGATACTCATGTTCAAGAACTGCCAATTAGTTCTGCACGCGCCAATGTGCAGTATAAACCGTAGCAGGGCTCTGCTGACAATGCTCAAATGAGTGATTGTAAATGTGTCTGTGCAGGCGTCTAACGGTCATGGTTGCTAGCCACGTGAATAGACTGGTATCCTCGATATCGAGTGGCCGACCATCATATCTGACAAAAATGTGTACTCCAATATCAACCTTTAAGCTGGATTACGTCTTATCTATTCTAAACAAATAAACTCCATGTGGATAGTCTTTTGAAAAAGAAACTTATCGTTTGAGAATTTTTAAAAAAAGAACCTAGAAGTTGAATGATATCAGAAAAAAGAAACAAAAGATTTACATCAGAAAAATCCTACGACTAAAGACATAATAAACTTCTATCATCAATGGCTCCAACTGAGACGCAAAAAATACGATTTTTCTCATATTTTACACTTATTATGGTTAGAAACGTGAAAAAATCGCCTTAAAAATTTAGACCTGATAACATACATATAAACTTTTTTCATCTCACACTCTTCAAAATATGAATTGTTAGAAAGGAAAGTATATGTATATGGCAACCTATTTATACAAAACACGTATCGAAACTAGCCAATCATAAACAAGATAGAAAAAAGACAAACGCAAGATGAAGAAATGGAGCATTATTGGAAGAGTCCAAGTAAATAAAGAAACTCTTTCTGCCTACAGAGTACTTGTTTTCTTATTCTAATGTGGGCCGACTCCAATAGACTATGATGGAAAGATGATCTCGCTATGCCAATTGTCTGAAAATTATCGTCCTCAAACATTTTGGTGGGTCGAAAGTTTCTAAATTTTCAAGGTGATTTTACACTAACGAAAATACAACAAGACAACCATTTTAAATCCATATAGTAAAAGGTTAACTTCCACAGTACACCATATGATGTACTCACTTCCATTAGTCCTTGGGCCACAAAGTTGTAGAAGCTACAGAAAGTGAATGCTACAGAAAGTGAATGTCACAGAAAGTGAATGTCACAGAAAGTGAATGCCACAGAAAGTGAATGTCACAGAAAGTGAATGTCACAGAAAGTGAATGTCACAGAAAGTGAATGCCACAGAAAGTGAATGCCACAGAAAGTGAATGTCACAGAAAGTGAATGCCATAGAAAGTGAATGTCACAGAAAGTGAATGTCACAGAAAGTGAATGTCACAGAAAGTGAATGCCACAGAAAGTGAATGCCACAGAAAGTGAATGTCACAGAAATGCCACACAATTTTACTGCCAGGATTGTTTGTTAAATCCGCATGATCTTTCCTGAAAGTGCCGACTGCTATACAGGGAAGCATTATGTACTTGTGTTGAAGTCTTTGATAAAACACAGCCCTGGATTGGAACCTGCAACCCTCAGAATGGCAAGGGAGTACTCTTAAACTTCACTACTGATAGTGTGAGCAGGGGGCGAATGATAATAAACACAAAGAAATTGTGTCCATCAAATACTTAACAATACTTACCGACATCGGGAGACAGTCTGTCCTTGCTGTTAGCTTGGTTTTCCGAGCTTTCCACGTGTGGCGATTGCAGACTGCTCGCTTCGCCATTCAACTGCTCATTCCCCGGGGAATTTGAATTCTCCACGCTACCATCCCTTTCCTCCACTTCAATTATCTGCCCAGCAACAGTGACCGTTTCAGAAGATTCAAGCAATCCGTGAGAACCGGCAGACGCGGGTCGACCCGGTTCAGATAGACAGGAAACGACAGGGAAACTGTTAATCCCAGGTTTCATCCCCACACTTGGCACATACCCAGAACTATGCGCCTGGGGATGGATCATGATCTGACGCACAGAATATGGGCGTTGTCGATTGCCTCGTCCTGATAGTGAGGAATTTAAAGGTGACAAAAACTTGTTTTTGTTGTAATGAGTGCCAGCTGGTTGGGATGGGCTGTTCGCATGCGCCATTTTATGTTGCGGTGTGCTCAAACTTACAGGCGTGCATCTTGTTACGGAACTATCCGGGAAGAGGCTTACCATCGACGGATACGAGTCAGACATGTCACGGTGATTTACAGAGGTTTCTTTTGATTGAGACTGATGACTTGGCAATGACACCTGTAAACTAGGATCTGAATTCGACACGGGCGGCACTAACGGATCGCTGACTGGAACTGGGCTCTGGGGCGATTTAATCAATACGTCACGCACTGTCCAACCCTCTTTGTTCGAAATGTCTAAATTAGCCCCATACTCCTCAAGATATCGGATAAGATTAAATGACATTCGATCTGTTGTTAACAAATGTGCTACTGTATTGCCAACATTGTCTTGAAGGTCAAGGCAATTTTTACTATCGTTCGTCTCGGCCGAGCGTAAATGAATTCGCTGGACAAGAAGCTTGAATAACTCATGCATAAACTGATAGCGACGCACTGGGGCATTACGAGATGTTCGGATACTAAGAGATATGCTGGCTAAGTCATCAGCACATATGTGTAGCGGTGTCCTCCCATCAATGTCCTGTTGATCAACACAGTCTAAAAAATGCTCAAGCATCTGAGCAAAGCGCTTCATCAGCAAATCCATGCGTCCATGAGTACAGTCAAAGTTGTACATCCACCTGACCATAGTATGCAATACATTACGATTATAGGGAGTTGTAACTTTTTCAGGGTCATGACAATTCTGAACAAGATACCTTGCGGCGCTCACTTTTCCCATTAAAGAAACCCAGTGTAATAAAGGCAATTTCAAGTGTTTTGCTGGATCAGAAATCAAATCTTCAGGCTTCATCGGATTTTCTCCTCCGTAATATTTCGCTACCATTTCCTTGAATTGTTCCAGACTAAGAACTTCGTTCTCTGCCACTTTTCGCAAAGATTGTAAAAGCTCATGATGCTGTGCTGTGCAGCCAGGTTTGCAAAATGGCGGGCAATCACTGCGAAGGGTCCTCGTTCCAGGCTCCGTCTGATAAATAGGCTTATTGAAGTCGGGAAAATAATCCATCCGGAAGTAGGAATGAGCCATCCTCTGATAATTGAATAGCGCGACGGTCTGAGACGATTAGTGACTTCCGTCTAATAAAGAGATAAAGAAATGATACAAATAATAGTACACTTGCGATTTCAGTGATACAAGTACAGCAAAACATACACAATGAGGAATGGGGAGGTCGTACTTGGCTGTTTGAGTTCAAATTCCTAGATTCACTCCAGATTTTGGGGCCGAAGGTTCAGAATCGGCCATGTTTTACACAAAGTGCCTCAATTTGCCTCTTTCCAAAGACAGATCTCCTTGCCCCAGAGATCAAGGTGTGCTGTTGGTACAGCTGACTCACTGTCCTGGTATGAAGTCCATTCCAGTTAAAACCTGAAAATGAAAGAACTAGCTATGACAACTTAGGAGGGATGGATCACATACATCACTGACCGAAAACCGTTGCAGTCTAAGCACAATCACATGTCTTAAAAGTCTTAAATTGTAAAAACTGAAGACATTTTAACTTTCCGTTTGGGCAATGATGTTTGTTACACACAGTTACAGACAAGAACAAGTTGACACGTGTGTAAGAAAGCTATACGAGAAGAGGCATTTGTCACGCAGTACAACACAAGGCAATCTTAAAGCAGTATGACAGAACCGTCTTCAGGCAGTAAAAGACAAGGCAATCTTAAAACAGGATGACAAAGCAATTTTCTAGCAGTACAAGACAAGGTGATCTTAAAGCAGTACAAAACAAGGCAATCTTCAAATATTACAAGACAAGAAAATCCTAAAGCAGTACAAGAGAAGGCTTTCTTAGGGTAGTACAAGACAAAGCAATTATGGGGCAGCACAAGACAAGCCCATCTTCGGGCAGCCCGCGAAAAGGCAATCTCGGGCAGTACAAAATACTCTTATAAATCATTAGGCAAAAAATAGATATATAATTACAATATAAAAATAAATACAAAGTAAATCACCGTTGAAACATTGAATACTTTCCTTGTAAACACAAAGTCCCAAAGAGTAAAAGAGTTAATATCTACAAGTTACTACAGGCAACTAATAGCTTTGCAATTAGCAGGTGGACAACTATTTCCATCACTGTTTTCATTACTATTTATCATTACTATTGGATCTGAGCTTTACTACCTGCTTTTATGCGATAGACATGTTATCATAACTGATTTTCAAGTTGTCATACATTAACTTCTTCTTTACTGCATTTCTTTCCTTTCACATCTAATTGCTTCAGTCTAAGGCTTCCCTGATCACGCACATGCAAACATTTACCAATCTTACAGCATTTACTAGGCCAAGTATTCCTTTCAATCAATCAAAATGGCCAAAACCAATGTTTAAAAGCAGTTATTTTCCTTAAATTTATATCAATTGCTACACATAGGGAATACAGTGAAGACAGTATGTTTTTAATATTTTTTTTTAAATAGTAGCAAGCAACGTTAAAGAGACCAAATAAATGTAACCATGATGTCCCTTGCCAAACATATTTCAGCAAGCAATTACAAGCAATTACACTCCCTTCCAACTTACACCAATACAATATCCCAATGCCTTTATCTAAAACTTCTTCTAACATCCATTGCAATGTGAATGCTTTCCTCTTAAATATGTCATCTTTGTCTTTTGGACTCAATATTAATCCCTATATCTCCTCTTTATCGCCCTTCCTGTGTTACTTTGTGTCCTCTCTTATGTCCATAACTATTCGCCTTCTAATTGTCTAGCAATTCAAGATGGAATTAAAATAATGGCTTAGCAAGAGGCATTTCTCATGATAACTTCTACAATTATATCTGATAAGATCAATCCACCAAGCAAAATACATATGAGAATAGTGAGCAAATTGATCCTAACAAATAAAAGTGATTTAACAGTGCAATAAAAGTACAAAAACAAACAACCATTAACCAACAGGAAAAATAACCATTCCCAGTGACCGACACTTTTGGAGGCAAGGAGGTAGTGGATGCCATTTTATAATTTCAGATTAAAAGTTTGCAATTCAGTTCAAAGAGCCAGAACAACTTCAAATGTCATCGTCATTTGCTTTCTACAAAAATTTCAGTACTTTTGAAGTTAACAATGTAATATCTAGGCCTTAAAAGTAATGCATTAGAGTATTTAAGAATACCAACACTAACAGAACAAATCCTAATTACAGTCAAAGTGAAATAGTTCGTTTTCTTGAATCACAAACTTCCTGTTCACATAGTATACTTGAACAAGACAAGAAAAAGGAAAGGCTCTTTTCTTTTGCTGAGCCCACTGGTCAAAAACATTCTCTAACATGAATTTCAGGAAATCTCTCTTCACTGAGAGAAGCCGAAGTTGCTAGCTCAATTTGAATTTAACAAACCTGAGCATAGGACTTATCTCAATTCATTACATCAAAGCTTCTTTCTACGTTGAAAGTGCCTGTTGGGATTGTTTTTGATATCTGTAAAACTCTACGTACATTTGGGTACAATTCAAAAAAATATGTTTCTGCTCCCTAACAAATTCAACACCAAAATTTATCAGAGGTGAACAAAAGTTTGGCATGGAAAGATTCTTAGTTTCTTATAAAATAAAGAGTGTAGATCGACCTTGTCAATGATGAAATTTTATCATATTACTGCACTTAAATTGGTTGTCTCCCATCATGCTTAGGCGTTTTAAGAGTATGGATCTTCCCAAGCTGTCTTGACAGTTCACCCAAGCTGAACTCTCCCTCCCACTACTCAGTAAAGTGTCTGCTACTGCCCATTCCATTATTAAATTGTCAAGATATATTCAAGACAAACATTCATCAAAATTTCTTTCCACCTACGAAGTTGACTACTCATCTATTACCAAGCCAATATGAAAGCTAACATACATTGGCCATTGCTGATCTATATCATCTGGACCTCAGCACTGCTGAATTTTACCCAAAAAGAGCAAAATGGGCCAATATACACAAATTCCCAATCACACTACCCTTTCACTGTCCTAAAATGTATTCTAACCCTAATTATCATGCGTCCTCTTTTTGCCCTCAGTTCCCACTTAACAGTATTTGATAAGAATTTACAAACTTACAAATCCGCATTTAAGGCAAATGCATAAGATATTGACCTAAGGTTCATACAAGCCGTGTAAACAACAATACAAAGATATATCAGCATCTTGTCAGACACAAAAACCAACACTCAAACCAATGTTTCATCATGATGCAAAGGTTTGGTGATGGACATTTCAAGTCTATTATATATCACAATCCAAAACCAAAGTGGTGAGTAGGAAATTCAATTATTTTGTGTTCTGACCTCAGCCCTATGACTGTCAGATATATGTATTATCTCAACAGTCCCATGTGCTCTGGCATATATTTGTCAGGAGTGGAGCATTACCACAATAGCTGCACTAAGTAGGAGTTGGTATCCCACACTGGTTTCATTAAAAAAAATTACAAACATAAGCCTCATCTGTTATGTTAAATTTTGGAAATTGATGTCTATAGAGCGATTGCTTGAAGTGATAATTAAATCATTTATCACTAACGATCACTGACAATTAAATATGTTTTATGGTTTGAAAACAAAGGACTACAATACTTAGCAAGGTGAAACTTTGTCACACGTACCTAGACAAATAATTCGATACCATAAAGGATTATTACTAAATGTATTAAGATCTTGTTTTAAGTCTTTTAAATTTGAAATCTAATGTTTTCTAATGTATTGATCCTAAAATAAGTTACATATAGACAAACTCTTTATCTGATCCTGGGAATCAAAGCATAACAGAAGAAAGACTCAAAAAGACTTTAAGATTGAACTTTTGTCTTGTTTGAACTGTAAGGTTGAATTTTCTTTGTTTCTCACGAGAAAACAGCTGTATCTTCCATCCGACTGCACTATATTCAAAAATAACCACTTTTAATAGAAAAACTCCTATGACATTTGCATGAGCTCTAAATACCATGATTAAGTTATATGCTTTGACGAATTATTCACTGTGACTGATATTCTATATTTCAATAGGTTAATATTCTTTTCTGTAAAGTGTGGTTAATTTGATATGTACAACAATAGCTTCATTTCTTTCAGAGAACAGCCCTGTTCTTTTGAAATTTGTCTCTGAAATTGATTTTACTGAGGAAAGCAATGTACTGCTTGCCTACTAAAATACTCTCAGCCAGGCCTGTCGGGTAGTTATCTTTTACATCAAGTGAGAAGCCATTATAAGACCTCCTAAGTCTCAGACATACTCTATGAGACAGATGCAATTTGATACATTGTCACACTCATCAGAAAAAGACAATTTCGACAGCCTTGACTTTCAAGATTGTAATAATGCAAACAACAAAGATAATTCGTGCAATATTATTATTCAGATATTCTTGCTCATGAAAAGAAAGTCAATCACAACTTTCAACTCTTATTCCAGCTTTTACATGAATTGCCAAGAAAACCTTTGGTACAAAGCTTATGGCGTAGAAAAAGAAGATAGTGAGAAAATGGGAGGGTACTAAAGGATGGATATCTTTTTTAAAATATCTGGAGATAATTTAAAACTCTATGCTTGAAAAATCTCAGGGAAAGGGTAACAAATTTCTCACTCGTTCTCAATATCGAAACTTGACAGCTTTGAATTTTCATTATTTGGATTGAGACTTCTAATCATGATAATACAAGCAACACATTCATGTCAAATGACCAAATTGGGCATTCAAAGTCACATAGTTGCCAGCTTAGAACCTTTGTCTATCAAGTGTTAATTGTTAATGTCCTTCTCCATACGATCTATGCAGCGAGTAAACAACTCTTTTAAATGTGCCATCATGATGCAAAGGTTTGGTGATGGACATTTCAAGTCTATTATATATCACAGTCCAAAACCAAAGTGGTGAGTAGGAAATTCAATTATTTTGTGTTCTGACCTCAGCCCTATGACTGTCAGATATATGTATTATCTCAACAGCCCTATGTGCTCTGGCATATATTTGTCAGGAGTGGAGCATTACCACAATAGCTGCACTAAGTAGGAGTTGATAATACAACCAACACATTCATGTCATATGACCAAATTGGGCATTCAAGGTCACATAGCTGCCAGCTTAGAACCCTTGTCTATCAAGTGTTAATTGTTAATGTCCTTCTCCATACACTCTATGCAGCAAGTCAACAACTGTTTTAAATTTTACTACTTCTGCATTAAATTTTGCAAAAACACTGTTATCTATATTATCTATAACCTTTTGGACATCGCTCTAGACCTTACAACTGGTAAATATCGTCCTTACCGTAAACCCAACAATGAATCACTATATGTGAGCTCCTGGTTAAACCACCCTACAACAATTCTGAAATGGATCCTGACCCCTATTCATTTATGCATCTCTTCATTCAGCTCTGATCAACCATCATTCGATGGTAACGCACATATATATGAAACTGCATTAAAGGCAAGTGGTTACGACACACACCTACATTTTATACAAGACGTACAACCAGCAACACACCAACAGAAAAATAAAAAAGGAACATTGTCTGGTTCAATCCCCCTACATCATGTCAATAGAAACTAACATTGGACAGACTTTTTTTATCTTTGATCGACAAACATTTCCCTAAAACATCGCCACTCTCCGAAACTTTTTAACACTGTTAAAGTCAGCTACTTGTGCACCAACAACATGAAAACACCATCAACCAACACAATCGAAATATCATAAACAAGACCATACAAATTAACCCAGGACATCCGACTTCTAACTGAGAAGACAGAATAGATGCCCAATAAGTGGCCAATGACTACTAAGTGGCCAATGACTACTAAGTGGCCAATGACTACTAAGTGGCCAATGACTACTAAGTGGCCGATGACTACTAAGTGGCCAATGACTACTAAGTGGCCGATGACTAGTGTCATGGTGTGCACTTGTCATCATTTGTAACCTGAACCTTCCCGAACTTTCAGCAGACGGCACTCTGCCAGACGT